>JAZHYW010001345.1:0-14074 GCA_037355805.1 Ixodes ricinus
AGGTGGCACAAAACATTATAATAACATTTAATTTTTTTGTTGTGTGTTGAAGTAACGCTTGGTGTTAGGTGTAAATGTTACAGTCAACGTTCACAACAGAATACACAGCGTTTTAGGTATGTTCAATGTTGGTGTAACGTCTCAAATTAAAACATACAACGATATTGTTGTGTATCAAAACGCGTTTCAACAACAGTCAATACATAACTGTAAAGCAATGTTATGAGCACCAACATTAGTGCTAACATTTAGTAACATTATGTTCCTCCAACATTATTTTGAAGTTTGCAATGAAACATAGTAACAGTGAACGCAGAACCATGAACTATGTTGCAGGTAAAGGCAGCATCAAAACAACATTTTAACAGGTATTTCCAATGTTATTTTAAATATAAGAAAAGTACAGTCAACGCAAAAATAGTAAATAATGTTATAAATAGTAACACTAAAGCATGTGCATTGGTTTACCTACACATCTGTTTTTCTAAACTTCGAATAATTGTTCCAAATACGAACATTTAAGAAATTACTTAATAATATTGTGTTTTAACATTATTTTGAAGTTTACAATGAAACACCACGTACAGTAACAATTTATTTGTATAACGTTTTGAAAGAGAGTATAACATTTTGCAAACATTGAAGAAAAATGTAGTACACTATTTTAAAGTTTGTGATTTTATTGAAAATGTAGCGTAGTTGTGTGTTAAAAATTAAAGAAAATAAAATATACGCTATGCTACTTTACTCTTATGTATTTTGCCCTATAAGATGGAAGGTTTCAATTAAGTCGTAGCAGCTGCTAACCCAAAAACAGAAAATCTTGAAACCTAAATGTAAATGATTCAGTAGAAAGACGACCGTAAATAGAATGTACTTGTTTAGTTTGTTTTTGATTCACATGAAATACATTCACTTCCCTTACCAGAAGGTCTGAGGGGAGAGGTGGTGATTATGTCGACTATGGAGTTATAGGATAGTGCTGGAATGATGTGTATCACGACAGCCCTTTCGTCCTTTCTTCATAAACGGTCAGTCTCTCGGCTTGCTAGCTTTTTGACCTTCTACAGCAAGTCGTACTATATTTCCTACTCTCTTAAAGCACCTGCATCACGCATGATTTACTACAGAGACGCTCGAAGGTGGTGGAATAATTACTTGAAAGTATAGAAATACGGAAATAAAAAAACAAAAAGCTTTTCTTTTTCTTCTTATAGAAAAACTCGTCATGTTTTTTTTTTTTTTTTTTCAAAAATGATGAAAAATGAGCTCAGCAGTTATCTGGCGTTTATTATGACCAACAATGTGTGAATGGAAGCAAAATAAAATTGGCAAACATAATATACGTTTTGCTGCCGTAGGCAATGCCCCAGTGTCCCAAAAATGGTGTTTTTTTCTTTTTCTCTCGAATTAAATATATGCATGATATATCTACCGCACTGTATGTAGGAAAATAGGTGCTGGTGCCGTGGGAAGGCTACATCCATGCAGCAGGTAGGAGTGAAACAGGAAGTGACGTGTTTTGTAAGGTGATGCTGGCGATGCGAAGAAGCCGGTTGACGATCGCTTTCCGTGATGGGTGCAGAGGACGGTGAGACGGTTATTTTATTAGAGGTGAAGGACTTGTTTGGCATGCGGCGAGCAGGATGCGACAAGAACGCCGGCAAATGTTAAGAGGCCGCATGTTGCAGGAAGCGATTGGGAGATGCACAACTATGTGAAGTTCGTTAGGTCAGTCAGGAAGACGAGGATTTGCGGGGCTTTCCCCAGGGTTCCAGCTCACTCCAGGTCGTCTCCCTAGGGGATTTTCATGTCCTGCTCAGGGTGGACGCAGAGATATTGGTGAGCTGGCGAAGCGCGGTGTCGGCTGTAGCAATATTCGAGGCAGAATGGGTGCCGTTCGCAGAACGAGACTCGAGCGAGCCGATCTCCGGCGATGTGCTGCGGCGGGGCCGACGGAGCGAGGCGATGTTTACACCAGGATCACATACAAGCCTTCTGGGCTTCAGGAGCCCGGAGAAGACGTCCGGTTTCGTCTGAGGTTTGCAGCAGTCTTCCGACACTGAAGGTAAAGGTGTTCAACACTGAAGAGTTCACCATTGAAGGCGGGTTACTGGGGTTTAAGAGCCACTGGACGCAGCAACGTGCATTCGTGCGACACCGCGTTGTCGTAGAGATTGTTTGTCACCGGCGTATCTGCGTAGGGCTGAGGCCAGGGCCGCTGAGGGATCCACTTTGCCAGAAGTATGGAGAAATCACGGTGGAGGAAACTAAGCAACGACGTGAGGCTTGCCGAGTTTGTTCGTGTGCCACAGACGTTCGAGCAACGCTTCCAAGACTTCGATATTCTTTTCCGGCGAGCACACGGCATTAGCCAGCATATTGTGGCTGATGTGATCGCAGTGAGGTGATATCAGACAACCACCGCAACAGGTTGAGCCACGCTAAATGGCACAATGGTGGCTGCCGCCATGTTATGAAACGCTTAAACCAGCAAGCTTCAGCGGCAGCACAATGCGCTTTCAACACACTTTATTACAAAAAATTATATATTGTTACAACATTTTTTTTACTGAAAGTTTTAACGGTCAACTTAAACAGCATATCCGTAAGCAAAGCCAACAAATCTCTACGGAATCAACTAACGGGTATCGCCGCATCGCTATCGCCATCGCAAAAACGAAGCGAGTTTCAACCTTTTCGGGCGCTTACGGTCACTTGTTTTCACACTTTAGGAACAAACATCGAAGAACGTTTTGGAAAGGAAGTGTCCTAGGTGCCTGGCGTGCTCATAGAACCAGCTGTGGATTTGAGTCTGATTGGTGGAAAGTGCTCGCCCACTCGTTTTTCTTTTTGAGTCCTTTTCTCGTCTCGGAAGGGCTTGCGACGTGTTCTTGCGTAGTGCAGTCGGCGGCGTGGAATCGGTGGTGGTCTGTCGCACACGTGGAAGCTTCCCTCATTGAATGACTTCGATCTTGCAGTCAAGGAAGTCCCGGAACTGACTCCGTCACTGAGACGAGCAGTCAGGACTGCTGGAAACTCACCCAGAGGCAAAGGTCCCACCGGAGGGCACGGAGGCCGGGCGAGGCACTTAGCGAGCATCAGGGAGTTTATCGCTGCATTGTGTTGCATTGTATTTTACTGCACAGTGCCGCCCTGGTGCAGGTATTCAGGGAAGCGTATGCGGCCATGCCACGTTTTAGGCCCCTGACACCGACCGGGCGGTGGACAAGTGCTTGATTTCTTGCAAATCGCGGCGGCTTGGGACCGTACCTATTAGAGGTGTGTTTCATGGTTCCTATGACTGCTAAAGGTAGCCGTTAAGCGTGCTTGGCGTGTTGTATTCGCTTCCACTCGTGAGGTTGATTCCGTTCAGCTTCGAATTTCCTCGGAAATCCACGCGCTATCGCGTGACGCGCGCCTTCAGAAGCAGAGTCCGCACTGGATTTTCGGCGTTGTTTGCGTGGTAGCTATGTATAAAGGGTTCTTTTTTCAATCAATCAATCAACACTTTATTTTCTTTCACAAGAAAGATGGCAGCCGGGACAAAGCAGCAAACAAGTGCAAGCTTGGACGAGGCCCTAGCTCCCCCATAGTTAGGCTAGCATTTGACAACAGATCAAACATGCACTAATGCACAACAGCAGCTGCGGCAAAATAAATATATATACAGAGGCGCACTTTAGCTCAAAAATACAAAAACAAAAAAAAATGACAAAATAAAATGCATTATTGTTACTTAGTACACCACTTATTGTCACTCACTTGCAAGTTTCCGACTGGGGCAATCTGACTTTATATTGCAATCCTGTATATGTTGCGCCACAGGCAAGCGCTACTCATTGCGAAAGTTAGAAGGAAACAAAACAGTATCGCGCAGTGGCAGACATAGTTAAAACACAAAAAGCTACTGAATACCGTCTGATGGTGGCCTATGCAGCCCATGAATCCGGCAAGGTGAGTGCAGCTGCTTTCCACATGACCCCTATCTCCGGCGGCAAGGCCGGTTGCGTCCGCAAACCGTGTGCTGACCTCCCCAACGCCATCATCCTCTCAACTGTAAAGTTCCGGAACATCTTGCAGAAGAGTGAAGCCAGATACCTCGTACCGCACTTCGGCCGGAAATGGCCATATGCACTGTACAGAAACCTCATATGCAAAATGCGTTTAATCGAAGAGCTCTTCTGGGCTATGGTACAGCAGTGTGGTAACGTGTCTACTTTATACGCAAGTGGACGCGGGCTTGATCCGCGTGGGCGTGCTACTTTTTCTTTTTTCCGACATTTCGTGCTGTCACGGCATTTCAAGGTACGATTTACGCCATTTCTTTACGATGCCAAACTGAAAATAAACGAATGTTGTCGACGAAACTTTGCAGAACTAGATGGCACGGGTGACTTCTCTCTGGGAGCGTGCGATCAGGGACAGCGGGGTTGGCTCAGTCGGCTGACGCGCGACGCGGCGTTTACAGGCCAAGTTTCCTGCACTCAGCAGCCGCAGACTGTCGCCGCGAAGCTTGCTGACGAACGCGGGGGCGGGGGGGTTAACGAGCTTTCCTGTGCGATACACGCGCGCACTGCGAAAAGGGTAACCCGCGGGCATGAGCTCTCCGCGTAGTGCATATAAGCCATTTTCTGCATGGAGCGCGCACTGAAATCCTTAACGCTGCAGGCGTCAATGGCCTACGGTATAGCAGGTGCGCGCGTTAAAGCAGGATAAATTGCTGTTTCAGCTCGGAAATTTTGTTACCGAATTTATCTTAATATTGACATTTTGAGCGCTGACAGTGACGTCAATTTTATCAGGCACAGACAGCTGCTACGCTGATTTCCGCTAAAAAAAATAGAAATTGCGTACAGAAGTTAGCACTTGCCGGTTTCGGAATCAGCAATCTCCTGCAGTACCAGAGAGCTGTGAACTCCAGTGTTGACTAGTCACATCCGACTAGATTCTTCTCATTTCAAAATTAGTACATAATGTAAATGGAAAAGAAACTTCAACTTCTGCCTTCAATTTCTGTTGCTGAAAGTTAAAACATGCCGCATCGATTTTGAATCGTTGAGGCACTGATTTACTCGCCCGGCAATCGGCCCATCTCGACTTTGCTCTTTCTCAAGTTCTCGACAAAAGCACACTTGTCAGCACGGATCTCAAATGAAACGTTTATAAACACCGATGCATGAGCATGTTTCAACGTTTATAAACATTGATGGATGACGCATGTTTCAACTTTCCAGCAAAAAAATTGAAGGTTTCTTTCCAGCTACGTTATGTACTAATTTTGCAAATGGAGAAGAATCTATCAGTCGTTGTTTAGACGGTCAGCAGGTTCACGGCTCCCGTTTTCGCGCAGGAGATTGCGGATTCAGGGTAAAACCGATAGAACTATCTTTTTAACAATTTCCAGCCACAACCATGCGGCAAAATCAGCCTTAAACCAAGTGCTGTAGATAATAAAATCGAGTCATTGTCACCACTTCAGAATATTGATATTAAAATAAATCCAGTTCCAAAAGTTACGCGCTTATGTAGTAATTATTCGGAGAAAACTTGCATGCACCTTACGAGCATACCCCATGTTCATCGACGGTAGCAAGCGTCAAGTGCGGTGCGCACTCATTCACAAAATGCTCCGAGCACAGTCGAGAGGATGCGTCAGGAAAGTCTTCGATTTAGGGAGCGTTTCACTCCTGCCGGAAACTGGGGTCATGTGGGAAGCGATGGAGCTCAAAGACATTGCACGCACTCACCTTGCCGGATTCTGTACAAGCTGCATGGGTCCTCAAACAGTATTCCTACGCTTTCTGTCGTGATTCGTGCACCTCATAACTGAGCAACGGTGTCCCGATGACCGGGGACTGTCGCCATCCAAGCCCGTGCTCCTAATTAAGTTTGGGAGTTTAAAACAGAGAAGTAAACGCAGACATGAAGCTTGGGCGAAATGCCTACACCCAACACCGGCAAAGCCTCTCATCCGGGACTTCCACTCTTTCTAACGCTCCAGCAAGGAAGGGCGCGCGGTAGCCCTTTCCCTTTTCTCCCTCACCCTCTTGCAGTAAAACGGTCCATCACATGGCTCTGCTCTGCTTTAGCCGTGTTGAGCGCGCTTCTTATCGAGCCCTGGTGCACTGCGGAAAAGCAACACCAGCGGAAGCAAGCTTCTGCGAGTGTTGCTTCTCCGCAGTGCTGCCAGTGCTCGGAAAAAAGTGTGCTCAACGGTGCCGCGAAAACAAAAAGTATGCAGTACACGAAAACGCTCTTCGAGTGAAGCAGCTTATGAATACATTGAAAAAGCGAGCGGGACAACCGCAAAGTTTTGAAAATTGTTTGACTTAACCAGAAGTATTAAGTATCCAGAGTTTGAATTATCAAGCGTTTGCCTACCGTATACTAACGAAGGGAGATCTGGCTCAGCTTAATGTGCTTAATATCACTGGAATAGTTGCGCAATTCTAAGTTTTGCTAGTTTTTATTTCTTAAGCACTCGTTGTATGGGGGTGTTCTTATCAATGCAAATTTTTACGTTGGTTCAATTTATGGAAGGTTTGTTTTATATGTCAAAGGTACAGTAGAGAGCAGGGGAGCTGGGCTAGTTAGTAAAGCACGTTGCTCGCTCACTTTGACTCATGTGGCGTCGCATACAATTTGTTGTTATTGTGAATTGGTTTCGAATCACTCTTCTGCTCTTTATTTCAAGCCGCACTTGCTATTCACCATGAAGATACCGAAGAAGTCTTCAACTGGAGGAAAACTATAAGCACTGGAGCATGGAGGGCATCATAGTTGGCCACCGCAAGGACAACTATAACGTAAATTTTTTCCAAAGTTAAAGCAAGGCATGCCTTCTTCCAATAAGGTATTATTGGCAAGCAGGTATGGCTCAGCTTCAAGCCAGTCACAATACATACTCTTGTTTGTTCATTTCCCAATCACCTGTTCTAGTCACTCACTTCTAGTCAGTTTCTAGCTCGTTGCTCTAGTACATACAGATTTGTTTTAAATTATTGGCGCCTCACTTTAACAGTTGAGTGTAGCAGCATCCTTGTTCGTATGTAATATGCTTCTTTTGGTTTAACCTGAAGTCCACAATAAATCTTTGTTTTAGTACATGTACCTGACTGGTTTACATCTTTGCAAAGGGTAGTAAATTGCAATTAATTTCGTCTCAATATGTGCTGTGATGAAAAAGGAGGCTTGGTAGTGATTCGTGCATTCTAGCGTTGTTAAGTCAATAGTGTGCAGTATTGTGCCTTTCTACAACATTCTTTTCCTCAGTTAACGGACATGCATGATCCAAGCTTCTTCAAAAGGTGCATACAGTCAATTCTCTGCAGTTATGTATATTGTGCACTAGATTCCGGTGGTTCATCTTCTGGAAAACATTGCTATGTATGTATGCGAAAAAGGACCTCCTCGAAGACCCAGGACGCAATGTTTGCTGCAAGTCTTAGCGTTTTTCAGTCCTTGGAAAAGCCATGTCTGTAGCGAAACACTGCCTCTCTTTGGGTTTGCAGAGGTTTCCTTTCCAACACCTTTCTTCCAGCTTTGACTACCTATGGTTTTGTTGGTAGCGCTAGTTTATAACACATTAAATTCACATCGAAGAAATGGTACTGCTGCACTAGCAGAATATCCACAAATTGTTGAAAAAGAACGTTACCAGTTGACAGAAGCCATGTCTGGCAGCGAAACACTGCCCTCTCTTTGGGTTTCATGGTAGGTTCAACACCTGTACTTCCAGCTTTGACTACCCATGGTTTTGTTGGTACGCTTCGGTTGTAGCATATTAAATTCACATCAAAGAAAATGGTACTGCGGCACTAGCAGAATATCCACAAAATGTTAGAAAGAACGTTTCAGTTGACGACGAACAAAAGTATTGTAATCAGATGCAATTGCTACCATGAAGTTCCCTCGTTCACAGCAGAGGTGTAACCGCATGGGTTGCAGTGGCGTCTGATTTACAATGTTTTTGTCTTCGTCAACTGAAAAGTTCTTCTAACATTTTATGGATATTCTGCTGGTGTAGCAGTACCATTTTCTTTGATGTAATTTAACGTATACAAAGCGCGCTAGTGGTTGCAAAAGTATGCTTGCCAATATAATGTTTCCTTTAATGTTAGTTTAATGTTTTGCAAACATTAAATTTATGTTGTATGAACGTTTCCTGTGTGTTAAAATAACGCTTGGAAAAACATTAATATAATTATACACATAAACGTTGTGTTAACATTAAATAAAATGACATTAAGGACATTTTTCAAACGTTTGGGCCAAACAATAAAATAACATTATTATAATGTTTTGGTGCTACCTAGGGTGTTACTGCCCGATGTTATGACAGGCTTTAGAACTCGGCTTTCAACGGCAGACAATATCTTAGACCTGCTCAGCGCAGTTGAACAAAATTGGAACGAAAAAAGATCAACGTTGGCTGTTTTCTTCGATATCGAAAAGGCTTTCGACAGTGTGACACCATCAGTTCTGCTAAGAAAACTCACATCCTTAGGCATTACTGCGGTAGTGCAACGCTTTCTTAAATACTTTCTAACATAGCGAACTTTCCGAGTAAAACTCGATAAAATGCTTAGTGCCAACCGTTCTTCCCCATGCGGTTTACCACAGGGTTGCGTGCTGTCACCTCTTCTGTTTAATGTTCTCCTCTCCAATCTCCCAAGCGCGATTCCATTTACCACACCAAGGGTCAACATGTCTTGTATGCGGATGACATATGTATTCGGACGACAGGTCACAAACACTGCAACCTGAAAGCAATTGTACAGTCGGCAATAACATCTGTTGAGATAGACCTTAAAGACTGCAGGCCTGGCGCAGTTCCGCAGAAAGGACTGTTTTTATGATTTTTCCGGGAAAAAATCAACGATCCAGCAAACTGGACCTGTGCCTTGGCGGTTCCCTCCTACGTCAAGTCGCAAACAGTCGATTTCTAGGAATGAGCTTAAATCAAAGGTTGAAATGGACAAACCAAGTAAAGGCGATGACAAGCTCAACAATCTCGGCTAGAAATGAAGTACGCCGAGTTGGTGGCACAAACTGGGGCAATTCCCTCGTTCAATGCTTTCGCTTCACTCAGCATTAGTAGTTAGCCGCCTTATGTATGCCTTGCCTATATGAACATCCTACCCGCGCCAGCACTCAATCTGGAACGCATTCATCGACAAGGACTTCGTGCAGCCCTTGGCGTCCCAAGAGGAACCAGCAACCTCAAAGTTAACAAAGAAGCCCGAGCAACTCCACTGCCTTTAATGGCTTTCCAGCACCTCCTACTACAGATGCTCCACCTTGAAGAAAGTACTGCGGGCCTTTTCTTTACTTCGACGAATCACCCGACGACAACTATCACGATTTGGCATTTCTCTCGCACCCTGCGTTACCTCGGGTAGAAACCAAAACCACCCATCATCACCAGAAAATTTACACCACCTTGGGCTGTTCGCACAGTCTTATCCCATGAGCACGTTCCAGGCGTAAATAAGAAAAAGAATTCAAGTCCCCCGAGTCTCAAATATTGTACAGATGAACACGTTGCAACCGATTTCAAAGATGTTCTTCGAATATATACCGATGGATCGGTTGACCGTTTCAGAAGAAGGCACCTGTGCCTTCTGCATCCCAAACCTTGGATTAAAGTGGTCTGGACGGCTAGAAAGAATGGTCTCCACTACGAAAGCCGAACTTTGTGCCATACATGAGGCCTTACAAGGGCATGCGAGCTTTCCATGCCCTTTAAGAGCATGGAAAGCTTCCATGCCTTAAAGCACTTCATAGTTGGAAAGCTTCCACGCCCTCAATGGGCATGGAAGCTTTCCAGCTATGAAGTACTTGAACTTTTTCATCTTGGTCTTGCAGTTCCTGAGCGAGCTCGGACGCGGGTCCCAACCTGATCGGCAGCATGACGACAACTTTGCTGCTTTCCGAGTGCCAGTCAGCGTTCCACCCATCGACACGTGTACCCCTGCTGCGGTGTCATCCACCGACAAGAACTGCCTCTGCATCGAAGGACTCAACCGATCACCAACATCATCTACGGCATCGACACCACCTGTGCCGCCTATAAGAGCCGACTTCGACGCGCTGCTCGCCAGTGGGCATGGAAGCTTTCCAGCTATGAAGTACTTGAACTTTTTCATCTTGGTCTTGCAGGTTAGTAAACAGAAATCCTGTCATTGTTTCCGTTCTAATAATATTTGCCTTTTTAAGCTTCCATGCCCTGAAGCCTGCATTGAATCATTTAGAGTGTTGTTACTCCTTTTGTGCGGTGACGTCGAGAGAAATCCAGGCCCTATGTCAAAGGTTGAGGTTGAATTTGTGCAAGATCTCCACAACAATGTCCTAAAACTCGAGAGTATATTAACCTCACTTCAACAAGAAGTACTCGAACTCAAGGCAAAGCTAAAACAAACCGATGTAACGCTCTTAGCGGTTTCCGAACAGAATACTCTGCTAACTAACGAACTCAGAGAAAGGCTAAAACAAACCGATGAGTCTCTTCTAACGGTTACAGGACAGAACGCTCAGTTAAATAACGACGTAGCTTCAATAAAGTTGAAGGACAGTGACGCTGCCACAAGTGAAGAGCCTCAGTTTTCGGCCGCTCTACGTGATCTATCTAATCTAAAAACGCGCTGTGATGATGCGGAGGGCAGGTCCCGTAGATCAAATCTGTTATTCTTCGGTGTCCCTGATAAAGATAAGGAAACTTGGAATCAGTCCGAAGGTTTGGTTGTCGAACTGTGCTTCGAAAAACTCTGCATTCGTGTTGACCCAATCAGAATCGAAAGAGCGCATCGTTTGGGCTCCTTCAACGAGCGAAAGTGTCGCCCAATTATTGTTAAGTTCTCATCATTTAAAGAAAAAGAAAGTATAATGTCATCAGCATACAAACTAAAAAACACGCCTTTTGCTATCAGTGAGGATTTCCCGGTATCCGTCCGACTCGCGCGCCGCAAACTGCTTGAATTTGCCCGGTCAAAGGGTTTGCCCTTTAAACTTCGTCACGACAAGCTGTTAATGGATGAGAAGTGCTTCATATTTGACACGGTGCAGAGTTTGGTTCGAGAAAAAAAACAGGCGTCAACGCCGCTTCCTTTTCCCGCCGCACCCCCATCAGGTTCTGTCAACCAGAGTCAAACGCATCTGTGATGCGCCCGTTGAGCATTCTGTACTGTTCACTAACATTAGAAGTTTTATACCTAAAAGGGAAGATGTGCACTCTTTGATTGATACATGCAACGCGGACTTTGTTTTTCTTACTGAAACGTGGTTATACCCTGATATCGCTGACTCAGAATTGTTTCCTCCACATTTTGGTTTTCATGTTTACCGAACTGACCGCGTCGGAAAGAGAGGGGGAGGTGTTCTTTTAGCGGTGAATAAACGTATCCCATCAAGGCTTATCTCGGTAGAAACAAGCCTGGAAATCGTCTGGGTATGCCTTACCTCTAAGCCAAGTATTATAATGGGTGTATGTTACAGGCCGCCAGATAGTGATAGGGATTTCATTACTGAGCTTCATAAGTGTCTCTTTCAGCTTACTACCCTTTATCCTAGTGCCACCCTTGTTCTTCTTGGAGACTTTAATTTCCCAGACATTGATTGGACTGCCCTCTCCTCCGGCAGTGCTTTTTCCGATGCTTTCGTTGACCTTTGCCTTGACTTTAATTTCTCCAACGTTATCACTCAACCAACCAGAACTACCAAAAACTGCAGCAATGTGCTGGACTTGTGCCTAACGCAAGAGCCAGACCTTATCAGTAATGTTACATACTTACCCGGCATTAGTGACCATCTTGTTATCGAATTAACACTCTCCCTTACCACTCCTCACAAATCACGCTATACTAAATTCATTCGGAATTACGCGAGTGCCGACTATAGCTCCATCAACTCGAATCTGGAACACTTCTACGACACGTTCTCTCACGGTTTTGAGGAAAGATCTGTCAACGCTAACTGGACGCTGTTCAAAGATAAACTTATTCAACTTATTGAGTCTTTCATACCACTCACTCGTGTCATCTCTGATAACAACAATCCGTGGTATAACAAAACCATTCATAAACACTCCAACAAAAAGAAACGGCTTTATAGACAGGCTAAGTGTTGCGATACACTGGAAGCCTGGAACAAATACCACGATTGTGCAACAGGATACAAAACAGCTATAAATGAAGCGAAAACTAAATTCTATACTCGGGACCTCTCCAACATTTTGGTTAACAAGCCAAAGAAATTTTGGAAGATTATTAATCCTTCTACGTCGTCTCCCTTGCAATTCACTGACAACAGCGGGCATAATCTTTCCGATCACCAAAGTGCTCTTTCGCTTAATAACTTATTTAGTTCTGTCTTTACTCAAGAAAACCTGCGTAATATTCCTGTCCCACGCCAGTCATTGCACACTCCTATGGGGCCCATCACCTTTCACTATGCCGGTGTCCTGAAAGCAATTGAGAACTTGAAGCTGTCTTCCAGCTCAGGGGATGACCAAATCAATTCGAAGGTTCTAATAAACACGAAACACACTTCCGCAGCTTTTCTTTGTGACATATTTTCCCAGTCAATTAAACTTTCTGAAATTCCGAGTGATTGGAAAACTGGAAACATAACCCCTGTGTTCAAATCTGGTAACCGCCACCTAATTACAAACTATCGGCCCATCTCCCTAACTAGCGTATCATCTAAGCTCATGGAACACGTACTTTACTCCAACATAATCAATTATTTAGAAGATAACAACCTCCTTTTTAATCACCAACATGGTTTTCGGAAAGCGTACTCTTGCGAAACCCAACTAACGGCGTTTCTTCATGACATTCACGCAGGTTTTAATAGCAACATTCAGACTGACGCCATTTTTCTCGACTTTTCTAAAGCGTTTGATAGGGTCCCTCATCAACGTCTTAAAATAAAACTTAACGAATTTAAGATCCATCCCGCTATCGTAAATTGGATATCCGAATTCTTGACTAACCGCACCCAGTACACCACCTTTAATAACTCTAAATCCCCCTCGTGCCCGGTAACCTCAGGCGTCCCTCAGGGTAGTGTACTGGGGCCCTTACTCTTTTTAATCTACATCAATGATATTCATGAGCACATATCGTCATCAGTTCGGTTATTTGCAGACGACTGCGTAATTTACAGGCCCATTCTCTCGCTCGACGATCACCATACCTTGCAAACAGAAATTTCACAAGTTATTCAATGGTGCAATAAATGGCAGATGACTCTCAATTTCGACAAATGTAAATCGCTTTCGTTTTCTCGTCGTGCTCTTCAATCCTTTTCTTACCATTTTGACGCGTCCCCCATCACCGTTTGCAGTTCATATAAATATCTCGGTATTCATTTAACATCTGACCTTTCATGGACGTCTCACATCAGTAATATAGTAGCAAACGCAAACCGTACCCTCGGTTTTTTGCGCCGAAACCTGAAACCCGCAACACCAGAGATAAAACAACTAGCATACTCAACTTTAGTTCGGTCTAAGCTTGAATTCGCTTCTTCTGTGTGGTGCCCTTGGCAATCTTACCTATCTAACAAACTTGAATCCATCCAAAACAGGGCTCTACGTTTTATTTTTTCTGATTACTCACCATTCACGAGCATATCTGGATTGCGCGAAGCAGCTAACCTTCACACGCTTTCATTGAGGCGCCGAGTGTCCCGTCTCTCTCTCCTTCACCGAATCTTTCACCATAACATGCCTCTTCGTGAATCACTGCTTTTACCCCCGTGGCAGATTTTCCCCCGCTTTGACCACTCCTGCAAGTTGCGGCCCATTTTTTCGTCAACTACTACATACAGTAATTCAACTTTACCTTTGGCAATAAACGATTGGAACATACTACCAAATGACATTGTTACCATAACTGACACACATAAATTTGCCGCCTCTGTAACCACTTTCATTTCTGCTTTAACCGACTAGTTCCCTCTTCTATTGTGTTAAAATTGTGTGCTGAAGTGTTCGATAAAGAAAAAAAAAAACAAATGTACCACTCCCTTGTGTAATGCCCGTAAGGGCCTTCAAGGATAATAAATGATG
>JAZHYW010001347.1:0-21824 GCA_037355805.1 Ixodes ricinus
ATTCACTTTGTTTCTTTATTTTGTTGGCTCCGACTGCTGTCTTTGTAACGATGCTGACCGTGGCATCGCGTGTTATGATTCAAATAAAAACTGTCCTTGCTTATTTCGCGCCTTTGATCCCGATAAATGCCGCCATTGCAGTCGCCCCGCGGTGTTGTTGGTTGCTCGATCGCCGTCGGCGTGTCTCAGCTTCGTCATCTTTGCTAGCGGCGCACCGGCGAAGGCGGTTGGTCTGACATACCGCGTTCGGCTTTGGCTAGCAGATGGTGTTCGAAAAATGGCGTCAGCTGTTGCTGGCTTCACGCGGCGGTGCCGTGCGTGCTTCCATTCATTCGGCATTCGTTGCCATGGTGACTGCGAGGAACGCAGACGAACACTATGTTGCGGAAGAACGCTGCGGCGCAGCGATACCAGGTGCGTTCTAAGGCCCTTCCCGCATGCTTTTCAAGGGGCAGAAGGCTAACAAAAAGAGTTCGAAATAAGGACTTAACGCAGAATGCTGCATCTCTCCAGCGCCTCATAATTTGACGAGCCTCGCACGAAAATCATGTTTTAGACCGGAGTTTGGAGATAGTTTTTTTACAACAACATGGGTCTAAAGTATCAATGTGCCGAAATGTCTATCTAAAGCTACCTGTCATCAGAGAATTTAGATCGGCTCACCAGGAACGGAGGGGTCAAGGAGTAATTGCTAATTTCACGAACCAAGATTGCGATCTTACGGGAATCTTGTTGCTACTTTTCCAGGATCCAATGGCTTTAGTCTTACCTAGATACCATGCAACTCAAATGGGCCTTGACGAGCTTCCACAAAGGCCAATGCAGAGAAAAACGCAATAAAGTTTAAAATGGCAATAATGTTGCCTGTAATGTAATGAAGTGATGTAAACGGAATAAGAGGGAAAAAAATCAACGCCCGTTACTATTCGCCGTAATGGCGAATTAGAGCCCAACTCTTGAGGAGGAAGAGAAGAAGGTAAGGAGAGGAGGGCTCCCCCTCTGTATCCTCCCCTCCTCCTCCCCGCTCTCCTTCAATTTAGCGGGAAATATTTGCTAAATTTACCTCTAAATCAAGCAAAAACTTCCACGCTAGACCTCGTGGGGAAATATTTTGCTAAATTTAGCGGGAAATTTTCCAATGTTTTCCGGTAAATTGAGCGAGAAATTCAGCGAAAAGTTTCAAGCTAAATATAGCGGGAAAACTGATTTGGTGTATAGGTCACGCGGCATCAATTTCACCGCTAAATGTAGTAGAAAAGTTTCCTCAAATTTGTTTTCTTAAATATAACGTGACTTCACGTGACGTCAGTGCGACGCCACACCTGACGTCACCCAGTATTGACATCACACGTGACGTCACGTGTGACGTCATGAGGGTAAAATATTTACCACTGGACTTAGCGGGAAACCTTCCCTCGCTAAGTACAGCGAAAACGTTTCCATGCAAAATTCAGCGCGAAAAGTTTCCTGCCAAATTTAGCGAAAAATTGTCCGGCGCATATTCGTGGGAAACGTTTACCCTCGTGACGTCATGTGTGGCGTCATTATGAAAGACGTCGCATAATGCAACACGCGGTTACGCCGATGCGGACCCCGACGTTAACGGCGACGCCAACTTCGTTCAACACGGAAACGGGCGCCTAAGAGCTGCGCTCTAAAACTGAAGGTCGGTAACGGTGTCGCCCATGCACGGCTACTTTAAGATGTCTATAGTCTCAGATAACGTTATTAAATTACCTCAGCTGTGGAACTCCCGCTCGAGGGAGTCTCTCCTTACTCACTTTAGTTCGCCTTCCGTCGTTGGAAGCCCATCTACGGTCTGTCCTTTGAAACTCTCTTATTCTTTAATAAAGCTTATTATAGAGGGTGCTAACTCTGTCCAGCTGGCTATTGTAAAGAGGAAAGCCACATCGTCAGCAGCACGCTCTTGGAGATGCCATTCAGCAGAGGGAACAACTGAGACCATGGGAAGCGTCTGCAATGTAATGGCTGACACCTCGGACGCAGATTGATTGCCCATCCGAAAGTGTCAGTTAGCGTGCAGAAAGAAAGAATGCGGGCAGTGAATCTAAGTCTGGCGTGGCGGCGCTTGCAGACGATCAACGCTTTGTCCTCCTCGACGCTCGTGTGGCAAAAAGGGGCCCAAAACCACGTGATCCCAATCGAGCAGTTATGAAAACTCAAATTTAGGTACAGTGCTGCTTTCCATCAGCTGCGTGCGAAAATAGAAGCCGAAGATTATATAATATGTATATATGATATCATATATTCATTTTAGTTCAGGAGAGCCGCGACGCCGCAGAAAGTCAAGAAGCCCATACCTTGAAGGCCTGCGGCGCCGCTTCTAATGATGATGAAATGGTATTTGCACAAATGAATTGTGTAGATGATGACGATGATAATCGGATGGTGAAGAGGGTGAAGATCGTCAGGCCAAGCAGCAGCCTTCGCGACAGTGGTCTTCGCAGCGGTGCCATGGGTTGCTGACTTCTAGCAGGCCAGTCTCGAGCACGTGGCGAGGGCTCCCAGTGTGCCCAGCTTGCGGAGGAGCCTGCCGAATTCGCAGTTACGCTGGGAATTCAGCACCCCGTGGTGGAGCTCCAGGGGTCGGCGCCGGTGTTGACTAGTCCGCGGTTTCGCGAAAGCGGGCCTTGATATCTTTCAACTTGCGATCGAGCTTGTAATTGAGCAGCTTGAGCACCGTGTCGATCGAAGACATAATGAGTGCCAGTGGTCCGGCTGGCTTTCTGACGACGCAAAAGACACGTCTTACACTCAGCTAGCTTTCTCTTCTGCGTGTTTTTTTTGCCGGTTGATTTTGACAGTTATTTATTTACCTAGCCTTGGTCCTGTCATGAGCGATCCATCGTGTCTGCATGCTTTTCGAAATTTCAATAAAGGCGATCAGATGACGACCATCACTGACTATATTGCTTCGCAGGGTCTCACCCCATGGCGTAACGCACGCCCTATTGAACTATGAGTCAGTGCAACGGCCGATACGAAAGCAGTGGCGCTTCGAACGCCGGAAGGCGAACCGCGGTTGAGTGAGGGCCTACTGCCGCTGTAGGCAGCGTCTATGAGCATCTCCGTAACTGAGATAATCTGATAACGTTGGCCTCAGTTTAAAGGGGTACGGAAACGAAGTTGACGTGTCCGGGAACTCTCTGGCCCTCGCTTCAATGTCGGCCAGCAAGACGCGCAATGCGTAGCGTGCACGTGGCGTCAATAGTTTATGCAAGGTCAAGTGTACCGTAGTTCAGCGCCTTGCTGCTTGGTGGCGTCAACGCGTGACAATGTTGCCTAATAGTAATATCCAAGGGCGAGAGCTCGAGGTCACTGCTTTCAAGCGTTCTTCCGCACAATGAGCGCTCGCGCTAGAAATGCATGTCTCAGAACCTGGAGCGTAGGCTATCTCATGCTTGTAGCTTTTGCTGCAGTCTCACTTATGGATGAATGGAGTATAGTAAACGCGTCAGCGTCCTCCGCCAAGTCACATTCGGGACTAAGTATCCCCACGAGCGAACCATACTGCCGTGAACTGTTCGCTGCTTCTTTGAACTCATGACGTCACGGCATTCTAACGAAGCTTCACAGACCTCCACTAGATTAAACTTTGAAATTTGTTTATTCGTTTGAAAAATTAGATTCCTTGACTTCACTACCTGCAGCCCAGAAACACAAGTCTAGGCTAGTGTTTCTGCGTTGCCAGCACAGCATAGACCGTATCTAAACAAATTAATAAGTGAAAATCAATTCGTTTTTGCACCCCTTTAAGTGTGAACGGAGTATAGTTGATACAACTTATTTTCTTTCAAAAATAAAACAATTACCAATTACCAAACAATGCTCGCAGACCGCTAGCTCGCATGGATGCAAGAATGTATTAAGAATGGTGCTGCAGTGATCATGATAATGCGTGTGCGGCTTTTCCTATTGAAATGGGTGAGCTCTAAACAAATTAGTGCCCTAGCAAAGAACAAAACATAAAATGAAAAAGATACTGAATAACATCACCACAACCTCATCTTTACTGACAAAGCCTGGCAGATGGCTATGACACGCCGCCACCGAACGTGAAAAGGTAGAGCGGCAGACAACGAATGAGGGGAGAGTCACGTAACGAGCGTCCCACTGCGGCGAGACGGCGAAACACACTTCTCCCGAGCAATGGAATGTCCGCTCGTGCTCCTCGCGTTCCTTGCGCAGCCTCGCCTCTGCAAAAGCTATGCGCTCACTACCAGCTTCCCCGAAAAATGTTCTGTGATAGTAGATCCTCGAGCTCCAAATCTTCGACCGTGCGCTCTATGGCTCCGTCGTCGAATTGCCAGGCTTTGTGAGTATAGAGGAGACTATATTATTACTTATTGAACCGAATCACGCGCCACTAGCGGCCCGGTCGCGCTTTTCTCCTCACGCAATGCGAGAGCGATCCGTTTTCTCGTATTTCCGTCGACGACACTCCCGCACTGGTCATGGGGCAGTTGCCCGTAGCGCCTCTAGATTCCACGCTGCCCTGGCCTGGCGTCTGCTTGAAAAACAGGGCGTCTAGGGAGCTTCCATTCGGGGTAAGGCCGGAAAAGATCCGTCAGAGGTGGGAACAGGTGCTGGCAGAACAGCACCTGGTGCTCTCACGTGTCTTCTTTTGAGCACGCCCGACAGATGGAAGAAGTCACTTGGAGATCAAAACTTTTCATTTAAGCTAATGTCCGCAGGGCCCCTCTCGCGCTTTGAACAATATACAACATAAACAGTTTTCTTAAAGTTCAGCTTTATTCGAGTTTTGTTCGCGCTCACTCTCCTCCGGACTTTAAGCATCACACTTTTCCTTCGTTGATGCCTCCGATAAATCAGCCAAAAAAAAGAAAAAAAAACAACTTATTTGCGAGTTTGTGAAGCCAGCTCTGCCACTTGGTCTGCACCCTAGTCAAGTGGGTATATACGAATAGTTTCCTAGCCCAGCGGCACCGCTTCATTTGCCGCAGTCTTCGACCATAATTTATTTTACTCGCTGCATCTCTTGCCTCGGAGCTCGACCATACTAAGTCTCCTTGGACGACTTTGCTGAAGACATTGCCGTGGCTGTCCTGGGCTTGGCGACAAACCGTTTGCTACACATCCCCAGGGTTGTGCATATTCACTATGTTGCGAAAATCTTCAGGGACGCAAACACAGCTTTAACGAATGCCAGCCTGGCACCTTCCCTGCCTTCAACACCTCACGGGTGAGCATGACCGGTTGCAAAATCACTGGCTGCGTTTACGGATGATGTTGATTACACGCACGGCTGACTGTCAAGGTGTGCATGGTGCTCCTGAAGGTAGTACGTTGTATTGAAAAAGATAACTCCCAAGTAAATGCAGGCGAATTTGACCGGCACAGCCTTACCACTGAAACGAAGGGAAAACACCGTTTTCATTGCGAATTTTGAGATCAAGACGACAGCCGACTTTTTTTCCATTGAACCTTATGTGTCGTGCGGCAGACTCTGAGGCACATTGGTCTAGCAACTGCTACATATCTTCCACAGTCTCCGCTGTCAGCACGATGTTGTCGGCAAAGCGAGCCCTTGCAGCAGATCACTTTGTCGCGTTTGTCCAGGTGGCCAATGAAAAAACCCTCTTTCGACTGAAGCAGCCTCTTCCCCATCCCAGCCACGTATAACATGGTAAGAAGCGGGAGTTTGGGTATCCCTATCGAAGGCTCCTTATCACTCTCACTTCATCCGAATCAGCACCGCGTAGTTCTGCTCGTACCGTATTTCCTGAGTAGAGACAACGCACGAAGGTTACGAACCGCTTGAATATCCCTAGCTGCTATAGGCACAGCTTTAGTAGTGCTTGTGCGACACGGCCATACGTCTTGGCGATGTCCAGAAAACAGCACACCAAGGGTGGATCTTTTCCCTTCGGGCAACCTCAATAAACTGCGTGAAAGATGCATTTGGGGTGGTAGCGTGCGCGACCTGGCGTGCAAAAGCTCGTCTAAGCTAGACTTCATTTGAATAAAAGGCGCGACACCAAAAGTGTTCCCACAATGCCCCGAAGCACCCACTAGTATGGCTGGCGTTTACAGGAAGGCACATTAGTATTTATCTCGGAAATTCTAGATTTATTGACAACGACAAAATAAAGCAATATCAAAGAAGAGTGTGTTTTTTTCAATAAAAATTTTATAAAATCGCAGCTTCAGTGGTCCTGATGAAATGCCATTTCCGATTCCTTACATTACTGGAACTACTAACAAAAAAGTGTTCACTTTGTAGCTCGTCAAACTTGTTTCAGGACACCCAGTCATTGTACCCAGAGTTTATTGGTTTTGCACTTTAAATTTAGAATATGAGAAGACAGTCGCATAAACTTGAAATTTCAAAGAATATGGAATCAAACAAAAATAAACACCAATAAACTCAGAATGTTTTAGCCGAAACTAAACTCTGAAAAGCGTCCTATTAATTTCACAGGAAATAAACTCCGAACACGAACAATCTTAATCATAACATATACTAATTAACCATAGTTTGTGACAGATTCAGAACCCCTGCATTAGGTGATGTACTTGAAGCATGTTTCCGTTCCCTTCCGCCGGGGTTTAGCCTCGCGTGCCGCAAAGTGTTATCGAAAGCAGCAAGCTAAGTCTGAGCATCTCCATGGTTTTTTTGTTGTCATTGACAACAGTGACAAAAATATGAGAATGGCGGAAACAAGCTCCAGTTGTCCCGCTTCTAGGGCGATCTTCACAGTTTCGACAGCGTTTTGTGCCTAGTGTCACTCAAGCGCTCGCGAGCTGCCAAAGCATGACCGAAAATATGGAGTGTATGATGGAAGTTGGGCGTAGGGAATACACGCCCTGCCGTTCTAATTCTATGATTGATTACAGTTGATTTCAAGTAAGTGATCATTCTCGCTCAGACTCTCATCACAAAATTCGTCTTAGTGTGCTCATTGCAAAAACAAGAAATACATACTGTCAAGCTGCACACAAATGAAGGAGTGAAATAACTATATTTAAACAATTAAAAAGGCGGTTAAACTCTTTTTTTTCTTTGGAAAAATACCAAATATAATGATTCCCTGACATATGTAACCTATAAATTGCACGATATTTTTCCCCCGTGCTAACAATATAAAAAAGGAGCACTTTTTATCTCAACTCGCAGTCGGAACAACAGACCACATGACCTGGCGCATGTGATATGACGCCAACATTTATCATAGCTAAGCTCTAGAATTGTCAAAGCATAGGACAGGCGCTAAGTTTAGGAGATTGTTAAGGTTCAGATATTATCGTCATTGAAGCACTTTGACAGAAGCCACTGCGCGAAATCTCGTACAGCTATTGATTACCCCGAGCTCCAATTTAGCGATATGTATATTCTCAGGTTGAGTTAATGAGCGGCATTCAAATATCGTCTCTGGGAGAAAATTACTACATTGTGACCTTTATACTACGTAATCAAATTTTGCAAAGCATAGATTAAAGCAAAACACTCGCTTTTATTCCCGAACTTACACAGCAACAAATAGATTTATTGGTCAATGTCCTTGCGCGCGAGTATGCTTGAATCTCACTAGCGCCAATAAGCTCGTATAATGTGAAAAACATTCCACTGAATGTATTTCCAACGTCCCCTTATGGAAACTCGACGGAAGTGGAAATTTAGACTCAATATTTGTTAAGTCTATCTACTTGAGCATGTTGGTATAATATGCACGCAGCAGTGGTTGAAAAGAATGCTTTACATTTAGGTTTTAAATTCCTTTTGAAGATAAAAAAATCGGTTATACGAAGACATTTGGAACAAGAAATATTCTACCAATATAAATATACTGGACATCTTTGATATCGGAAAACATATTTTAAGTATTCTCGGAAGACACGCACTTTTATAAATTGCTGTATTACAGGAGGACAGGAATTTAAAACTGCCCTTTGGAATGAACCCATTTTTGTAGCGTACCAGCTACAGGGTGATTAATGAGTTATCACGTTCTTAAACTCAAGCAAATTTGCTTGAGTTTGTGAACTGTGAAAATTATCCGTGATTCGACAAAGCCGAAAACATCGCCTCTCCAACCAAAGACTGCCACTTGGTTCCTCGCCTACTTTTTTTCCAAACTGTCCACGATAGGTTCCCTACTTACCGCTGTCGGTCACTTTGAATTCTTCCTCTGAAAAAAAAAAGACAAAGACAGTTCAAGGGTGATATGTAAAACTACATGGGCGATGCCACTAGGCGCCGAGCTACCGAGGGAGATGATGAGGCGAGAGAGGTATGCGACGTAAGAACGACGTGCTTTGTTTTGAATAATTACTGAATCAAGCTAACATTGATTGTTTTTTCTTCACTGCACTTGTGTAACGCTTTTGAATGCGAAGTCCAAACAACGAAAGTTGGCGTCCGCATACAACGCGTTCGACGAGTGCAGTGGAGCCAAAGGCTGCCATTCTCTTCATTGCACTCGCTAAACGCGTATGAATTCGAAATTCAAACTCCGGACGCCGACGTTCCGAGTTCGAACGCGTTCAACGGGTGCTGTGGGCAGAAATAATGCTAGCTTTTGGTCTACCCACTAATCATTCCCACCGGAGCCCGGCTTTCTCACGTCAAAGCTCGCTCTCTTCTCCTCCTCTCTCTCTCAGTTTCACAACGCTGAGCAGGAGCGGAAGACCAGAGCCTCCAGAATTCTATATTCACGTTTTCCTTAAAGTACGGACGACGCCGACGCTTCCATTCGGTGGATTCATTCAAGCAGCACCAAAATAGCGTCATCGGGGCGTTCCTTGTCTTCTTGCGCATGCTGTGATTAGCTAGATGAATCACATACAGAAAAGATGCCTAGGATCGTAACGCATTTGCTGTGAGTGATTGATATCGTGGGTGGTAGAGTACAGTGCCTGGAGCGCGTCTCCGACTGATGCGCTTAGCGTCCTATGCTGCTCGATATATCAAACATGGTCGCGAAGTGCCAAGAAATGACGTCGCAGAAGCCTAAGTGTCATGCTGTTAGATGTCGCGATCCTGGCGGTTTCTTCGTACAAATGCTGGCGGAAAGCGTAAGCGAACGCGCGTGTTGCTGGCGTCATGGCGTCCCAACTTCTGGCTACCCAAGGTTCCGTGGTCTGCCACATTGGAGAGCGACCGGCAGCAGAACAGGAGTCTGGCACACACACCTCCGCTGCTGGGACATAGCCAGGATCGCGACCGGCAACATGCGTGACTCTTGTATGACGTCATTAGGCAGAAATTGAGGGAGCACTTTTTTGGACGCGGTAAACACACCAGTCGGAACACGTTCCAGGCACCATAGTGGTAGCAAACGCACAAAAGCGATGAGCACCAGTACGATGCAACTTTTAATGGTGCTTGTTTGGCTCCATCGGATGGCAGTGTTTGCTGTGGTCGGACTAAAGGAAAACGAAGCAAAGTGACAAAACTAAAAAAACAGCAACAGTTGTCAGTAACTGAGCGACTTATATGAGTCAATTTTTCTTTTATATGTAGGAACCTCAACTGCGAAAATTCGCCGGAGGGATCATATTTATCGTTTGATTAATTTGCGAAAATATTGAAAGTGTCTCTGGCGTCCGCCTATATGGCGATTTCAATAACCATGTACGTGTTTCTCAATGCAGTTTTGCCGTGCCGAAACTGCATATATATATATATATATATATATATATATATATATATATATATATATATATATATGCGCCCGTTCACACAAAGTTGTGACTTACCAACACAGTTCTTTGTGCAAACGGCCATTTATAAGCGGTGCGACGTAGCGGACGGAAAATACCCTAAGTAATATTAAAATCGGCTGTATAATAAAATATGTGCCGTTTTCAACTCATTGTTCTAATATTCCCGTTGGTGTACTTTAAAACAAATTGGCTGATTTAGAAGTTTGCTATAGCTTCACATTGCCTGCGCTCCTCTGTACGTATATTTCGTTCCAACGAATTACCAGGAGAGGGAAGCAAACAAAAAGATAGATGCATGTCTATCCTTTCTTCAGAAAAACGGAACATCTTAAAGTTGTGCCGTTAATTATTGTTAGGCAGCAAATTTTCCGGCGTTTACTTATACGTAAAAACTACGGATATGTTTCGGTGCTTCTTTGTTGTTAAATATCGGCAAGTATGCACTTATTAACCAGTTCAACTCTAAAAGTGGAGGGTTTCAACTAAGATGCTCCTACCTGGTCAAAACTTTTTCCAGAATTGTTTTTTTAGGTTTTAAAAAAATTTGTATGCCTTGACACCGACATATGTTTATTTATCCCTATGATTTGGTTAAAACCGGTAAATCTGCGGCCTGTGAATTATGGTCTCAAACAAGGAGACTTGTACACATTACTGAAAAAAGTAGCTGATTACAATTACAATTGCTTCACTGTGAAAAGTAACCTATTACAATTTCAATTACAGCCTAAAAAAGTAATCAAAATAATTACTCTAGAGCAATCGACTACTTCCCATGTCACTTTTCATTCATCTTTTTTTTTTTTTACGGTAGCATAATTCTCGAAATTTCGCGCTCAGTTGTTCCGAAAAAAAAGTTTTGAGCGTTCTTGTTTAAAGCTGGGTGAGTGACGCAAACACAACCAATCCCTCTCGTGAAAAAAAAGAGCTCTGTTTAAATACATTATACGCAGGAGGTTTGATAAGGTTATTTTTTATTCCCGAACGTAGTCTCCGGTGTATAAAAAAAAAATCTGCCCAGGAAACGAAGCATAGTGAAGTGGCCTACTAATCCTCAAAATCCCGTGCTTAGTGGTTTCGAAAAAAAAAAATAGACCGTTGCTCAGAGCTGAGTGACTCCAGCACATCTAACCGCTCCCCCCCCCCCCCCCAACCCCAAAAAAAATAAAAAAAAAAATTTAGGAAAATTGTAATGGGTAATTTTGTAATCGATTACAGCAAAAAGTAATTTAATTACAAGGATCGTTACTCCTTAAAAGAAGTAAGTGAAGCGTTACAAAATTACAGTGTAATGTAATCGATTACAAGTAATCCATTATTGTAACGCGTTACGTACAAGTCTGCAAACATGCAAAAGCTCCACTATAAAAAAATTCCTTTGAAAAAACGGAGAAGTGAAAGAAGGACGAATCTACAGTGCGCGGTTTCTTATTGTATAAAAATATTAACAGCATGAGTCCCGATATTTTCTCCATACCTCGACACCAGAGATCTCGGCTATTCCCCAATGTTTGATTTGTGCCCGAGTCTCACTTGAGCCACATTTGGCGGAGTCTTTGTAAAGCGACACAGAGCCGTGTATTCAGAGAGTTTGGTCATTCATTGGGAAGTATAGAAGGTAAATGAGGAGGTGTCATTGGCCCAAAGTGGGCTGGGCGGCGTTCCAGGGCGTCGTCGCAAATTTAAATGTGGACAACCAGAAGCCGTGAATAATACCTTGGCGGCGGTCGAGAGGAACAAAATGAATAATTGCGTCGGAGTAGCTCTCGGTGACTGAAAATAAGGTGCACGTGATGTTTCGATCACGGCCTTGCAACATAATTGCTTTCTATATATATATATATATATATATGTATATATATATAGAAAGAGAAGCGGGGCCGTTACGGCAGTGCGCGCGCGCCGTAACAGCCCCGCTTCTTCTTTCTCCCTGACAGTATATATATATATATATATATATATATATATATATATATATATATATATATATATATATATATATATATATATGTGTGTACGGTAAGAAAACGAACCAGGAGGATTTTATTCGACGTTTCGACCTGAGACAGGTCTTCGTCAGGAATAATTCCTGACGAAGACCTGTCTCAGGTCGAAACGTCGAATAAAATCCTTCTGGTTCGTTTTCTACCGTCACCCTACATATCTCTCTTTTACGCCTTCGGCCTTCAAGCCAACATGCTATATATATATATCCCTATATATATATATATATATATATATATATATATATATATATATATATATATATATATATATATATATATATATATATATATATATATATATATGCGCGGCGCCCCAGAGGTGACCGTCGCGGGCATGCATTGGCTCGTTAGGGGCCACCAGCCAAGAAGACGTCCCCCGTTCACGGCCTATTGTAGCCACTGTTGTGAGCGCTCAAGCGCACTTTGTATTTCGCCGCCCCGCAGGAGGAGCGGGCTCAGGTCAAGTTGCTTGCAATGTGGAAACGCGTATAACCCCCCCCCCCCCCCCCCGCTTTCGAACTTTTTTTGTTGCAGCGATATGCTCTCACTTCTATGTCATCTCCTGACTAAGCCGAGTCTCCCGTCGGATTTTCTGTTCTCGACTTACGAATTTTAAAAGAGGCCGCGGCGGAAAGCAGTGTTTTTCACATCCGTCGTGGGTCGGATGTTTCGCTCGATCTCCCGTCGTGGATTTTCAGTCCACATTATATTAACTTTTTCAAGCACTCTGTGGGCACAGGTAAAACGCTCTAATACCATGAAATAATTTTAGGCGTTTTGCTTTTTTTCTGTAAAAATGTCAAAAACGCCCCCTCGGTCAATTGTTGACGAACTTTGACAATTAAATACTGGCGATCTACTTGGGTTACATCAATATTTTTTATGTCTATGGAGAGCCCCAAACACGCTCTTTATAGATATTATAGAATAATTTAGCTGTATTAAATA
The DNA here is from genome assembly GCA_037355805.1 of Ixodes ricinus. Taxonomy (NCBI): domain Eukaryota; kingdom Metazoa; phylum Arthropoda; class Arachnida; order Ixodida; family Ixodidae; genus Ixodes; species Ixodes ricinus. Next base: position 12,663 of record JAZHYW010001347.1, read on the forward strand.
TCCTTAGCGGGACGTTTACGTTAATGTTATGCGAAAACCAAAAAGTACCAATTTTAAGATCGATTTTCTCAAAAAACCTATTTTTTATTTTTTTATTTTTTGTTAAAATGTAGATATGATAGTTGTCTACTCGAAAAGCAAGTCGAGAAAGTGTATATTTTGTTTGTATGTTCTATATTTAAGCCTCAATATCGGAAAAAGACGTCTTCGTTTTGCAAGACCTAGTCAGACAAAAAGACGTGCGCTTCTATGAATTGTAAAAAAGTTTTCTTGAATTTTCGTCTGCGTTTTGTAATCACTTATAAACGCATTTTGTGGTATTGAATAGTTATTTATGTTTTGAAAAGAGCGGGAAACCACGAGAAACATATCTAATCAAATCAGCAGGCCTAGTAGACCTTCAATATCGAAGAGGCACAGACGTTGTATATTTTCGATTTATAAAACTTTCACTGTAAACTAGCATGACTAGCTATTAGCTGTCATATTACTAAGACATAAAAAATCACCACATCATTGATCTATTATATACCATTCTTTCCGAAACCAAACGCTAGGGTTTGTTCACCGCACATCGCACAGATCACCAGGGAATGGCCTTTCACTTCCGTAATACACAAAAGTGATGACACAAAAACGATCCGAAACACACGGAGAGATTGTCACGGAGAAGGGTAGGGAATAAAAATAAATAAATAAGAATAAAATTACCCAACTCCGATCTTAACGAAAATTGCGGTAAAACAAATATAAAAGATTTAGGTTCGAGCGGTGGCAAGGCGATAGGTCCACGCCTGGTGGAGAGTCAGACAAAGAAGTCAACGACACGTAAAGGAAAAAATATTTATTAAGACAGAAAAACTCAGCCGCACGCGGCAAGAATAAAAACCAACTCCTCCGGGCATTCCCTAAACGGGACACAACCAAATGCGTGCGAACACGCTCTCTACAGCACCGTCAGGCCGCTACGCCATGAAGAAATAAACCAAACAAGTAAACAATGCTAACAAACAGTTAGTAACGAAACATAAAAAAAAAGTTCAGCAGAACCGCACCCGAGAAACAAAGTTCAGCGGAGTGAAGAAACACTCACGAAATAAAAAAACAAAGTCTTAACTGACCGACGCCGAGTCCAGTCCCACGACACTGAAGCCTGGCAGGATGATGGCGTCCAGATGATGCTCGAATCTATTCTTCACTCTGTTCCGCACATCCGTCGGGGCTGTGCGGAACAAAGTGAAGAATAGTTTCAAGCAGCGGTGCGCCAGAAGGTAACCGAGACGTAACATGCCTCGAGCTTCATATCGTGAGAGGAGCTTTCGAGGTAGTTACTGCATGCAGTTACTCAAACTTTCTCTTTCCCCTTCCCTTTTTCAAAAGAACACGTCAGCCGGCGCTAACTTTTCATCTCGGGAGAAGACCACTCTTCACAAACGGTTATAGTTGACAAGGAGGCTGACTTCGACCCAACTAGTCTCCGGGCAGAATAGACACAAGTATATTTACCAACACGCTCGTTTTTGATGCTAGTCTCCGGGCTTTGCTGTTTCCAAAAGAGATAACCCTTCGGTGCTATCGGATTTCCGCGGAGGGAGATAGAGTACATAAAATTGAAAGAATAAAACACGGAGGACAAGCACAGGACAACCACTTTGCAGAGCACGGCCATTTCTAGGATAAGGCGTTCGAAGCTTGGGCAAATACGCGGTATCGTTTCACGCGTGCACGGATGGCTGGTTTCAAAATTTTCCCACATCCCTAACGAAACCGGCCCATCTTCGTGTGCGTGCCCGCGCCGCCGGTTTTAGCTCGCACGCGGCGTTGTTTTGGCAGGCAGAACTGTTGTTGACCGTCGATATTGTAAGGCCGTGGTGTTCTCATCCTCCCAGGCAACAGTTCCTTTGCTTTCCCTTCTGCAATACTCTGACTGACTGACTCCTCCTGGGTGGCCGTCACTGTTCGCCGCGTCAACGACACATTCGTACCATTTCACTCCTCGTGACACAGGGTGCGCTGCTCGCTTTACTGTCACGGGCCGTCCTATCTAACACAACGAGCGCGAAAGGTCGTGGTCATCTGCTGGTTCCGAAAGGGCGGGACGTTAATATAGGCCAATGAAGGCCCCGAATCAATACGACGTCTGCCGATTTCTATACATTAAAAATTTACGACGCCTGCTGGTCTGTTAAGAAGTGTTGCTTTCTCTTTTGAACTGCTCCAATGTAGCTTGCCGCCTATAATAAAATTTAAATGATCAATAAATATAACAGGGTGGAACTACTGTATTTCATTTTTATGTGGGAGCTTTAAAAAAATGCAAAAATATTTCCAAGTTTGTGAAGACGCGCAATTCGCAAGTCCCTTTCAAGCCGTAAAAACACGTTTTTGTACGATATTGATGCTTAAATATAGAACATACAAACAAAATATACACTTTCTCGACTTGCTTTTCGAGTAGACAACTATCATATCTACATTTTAACAAAAAATAAAAAAATAAAAAATGGTTTTTTTGAGAAAATCGATCTTAAAATTGGTACTTTTTGGTTTTCGCATAACATTAACGTAAACGTCCCGCTAAGGATATTTAATTACAGCTAAATCATTTTATAATATCTATAAAGAGCGTGTTTGGGGCTCTCCATAGACATAAAGAATATTGATATAACCCAAGTAGATCGCCAGTATTTAATTGTCAAAGTTCGTCAACAATTGACCGAGGGGGCGTTTTTGACATTTTTGCAGAAAAAAAACAAAACGCCTAAAATTATTTCATGGTATTAGAGCGTTTTACCTGTGCCCACAGAGTGCTTGAAAAAAGTTAATATAATGTGGACTGAAAATCCACGACGGGAGATCGAGCGAAACATCCGACCCACGACGGATGTGAAAAACACTGCTTTCCGCCGCGGCCTCTTTTAAAATTCGTAAGTCGAGAACAAAAAATCCGACGGACTTGCGGTTTGTGGCTACTGCGTTTTTAGAGACGACGCCATAACATATATTTTTTTCAGCGAAATTAAAAATTCGACCCTTTTTGCCCGCACGATTTGATATGAAACCACCCATATATATATATATATATATATATATGGGTGGTTTCATCTCAAATCGTGCAGGCAAAAAGGGTCGAATTTTTAATTTCGCTGAAAAAAATATATGTTATGGCGTCGTCTCTAAAAACGCAGTAGCCACAAACCGCAAGTCCGTCGGATTTTTTGTTCTCGACTTACGAATTTTAAAAGAGGCCGCGGCGGAAAGCAGTGTTTTTCACATCCGTCGGGGGTCGGATGTTTCGCTCGATCTCCCGTCGTGGATTTTCAGTCCACATTATATTAACTTTTTTCAAGCACTCTGTGGGCACAGGGAAAAGGCTCTAATACCATGAAATAATTTTAGGCGTTTTGCTTTTTTTCTGTAAAAATGTCAAAAACGCCCCCTCGGTCAATTGTTGACGAACTTTGACAATTAAATACTGGCGATCTACTTGGGTTACATCAATACTTTTTATGTCTACGGAGAGCCCAAAACACGCTCTTTATAGATATTATAAAATTACTTACCTGTATAAAATAGCCTTTGCGGGACGTTTACGTTAATGTTATGCGAAAACCAAAAAGTACCAACTTTAAGATCGATTTTCTCAAAAACCCCATTTTTTATTTTTTTATTTTTCGTTAAAATGTAGATATGATAGTTGTCTACTCGAAAAGCAAGTCGAGAAAGTGTGTATTTTGTTTGTATGTTCTATATTTAAGCCTCAATATCGCAGAAAAACGTGTTTTTACGGCTCGAAACGGACTTGCGAATTGCGGGTCTTCACAAACTTGAAAATGTTTTTGCCTTCTTTCAAAGTTCCCACATAATAATGAAATACAGTAGTTCCACCCTGTTATATGTATTTTCTCATTTAAATTTTATTATAAGCGGCCAGCTACCTTGGATAAGTTGAAAATAGAAAGCAATACTTCTTAAAAGACCAGCAGGCGTCGTAAATTTGTAATGTGTAGAAATCGGCAGACGTCGTATTGATTCGGAGCCCTGATTGGCCTATATGAACGTCCCGCCCTTTCGAAACCAGCAGATGACCACGACCTTTTGCGCTCGTTGTGTTAGATAGGACGGCCCATGACAGTAAAGCGAGCAGCGAACCCTGTGTCACGAGGAGTGAAATGATACGAATGTGGCGTTGACGCGGCGACAGTGACGACCACCCAGGAGGAGTCAATCAGTCAGAGCATTGCAGAAGGGAAAGCAAAAAGTGTTGCCTGGGAGGATGAGGACACCACGGTCTTACAATATCGGCGGTCAACAACAGTTCTGCCTGCCTAAACAACGCCGCGTGCACGCTAAAACCGGCGGCGCGGGACAACAATCCCGCAGACGCACACACGAAGATAGGCCGGTTCCGATAGGGATGTGGGCAAGTCCTGAAACCAGCCATCCGCGCACGCGTGAAACGATACCGCGCATTTGTCCAAGCTTCGAGAGCCATATATCCTTGAAAGGGCCGTGCTCTATCTCTCTCCGCGGGGATCCCATAGCACCAAAGGGTTATCTCTTTTGGAAACAGCAAAGCCCGGAGATTAGTTGCGTCGAAGTCAGCCTCCTTGTTAACGATAACCGTTTGTGAAGAGTGCTTTTCTCCTGAGATGAAAAGTTAGCGACGCTGACGTGTTCTTCTGAAAAAGGCGAGGGGAAAGAGGAAGTTTGAATAGCTACAGTAACTACCTCGAAAGCTCCTCTCCCGATAGGGAGCTCGAGGCATGTTACGTATCGCTGGCCTTCTCGCGCATAGAACTGCGCTGCTCGAATCTATTCTTCACTCTGTTCCGCACTGCCGTCGTGAACGAAAACTGATCCTGTGTTTTAGAAAAGCCAGAAGTGCAGACTTGAGCCATGAGTGACAAATTCAGTGAACACCGACTAATTTGTGCCGATTATTTACAGAGGCACAAAAGTAAGATTGATTGCGGGCGCTTTGTACGTAAGGTTTCAGAGCTGAACATCGAGTTGCTGAAACGGATGCTGCCGGCTGAAAGCGCCGAACGTGTAAGCAGTGAAGACGTGCTCTGCATGAATTGCTTCCGAAGATTCAAGAGCGACATTGAAGAACTTCAGAGAGAACAAAAAACGCCATCATCGACCTCATCCTCGCCATCCCTCACACCAGCGGACACGTCATTCAACGACGAGGAATCCCTGCTCCAAGGAGTGACTGAGACGATCGATGCTGCAGAAGTGAGTGTCACACCACTGAAACTTCCATCTAACGTAAGTCCTACCATTCGCACGACTTACGTTAAGCGAAAACAGTTGGAGGCTACAGAGGATTTCCGAAAGAAAATTGGCCGTAAACTGAGCGATGTCTACGAAGCACCCATAGATGTGGATCAGGAGGAGCCTTGTTCCTCGTGCGAAGAATGGATGAGCAATTTGCGCGTTGCCTATGTAAGGTGCACGTCACAGCAAGAACGCTACCGCCTCCTATCCCTCTTGCCATCTCATCTTTCAAAGAAGGATATCTTGAAAAGTATCCCCGAAGCCACAATGCACACTTTGGATAAGTCGAGGAAGATGAAGAAAGAGATGGGAGTTTGGGCGGCAGCTGATCCTTATGAGGGACATCCTTTAGACGAAGAGGATATCGCATTGGCGCTTTCTTATTACACATCAGATGCCACTGACTGCACGAGGCAAAGCCCCAATAAGAAAGACGTTGTGAAGGTTTTTAGAGACGGTCAAGAAGTATTTGTCACTAAGCGGTTTTTGACACGATCCATTAGGGAAACTTATGGGGAATTCAAAGCAGCCCATCCGGAATCAAAGATCGGCTTAACGAAGTTTTATTCTCTTCGTCCCAAGTGGGTAAAAAAGCGCCCGGTTCACGAAGAATGCGTATGCGTTTGCTGCGCTAACTTCTCGCTCTGCCTTACCTCCCTCTCCAATGCAACTGGACGGTCTGTGACTTTTGGGGATGTTCAGAAACTGTTCCTGTGTGAGAACCCTTCGAAAGACTGCTTCCTGCTAGAATGTAAAGTCTGCTCCAATAAGAAGCACGTATCTCTGGCTATGCTAGGAGTTGAACTGGAAGACGAGCTGGAGTTGGCCTTGTGGGAGTGTGGCGGCGAGTTAGTTAAAAAACATTTGGGAGCCACGGCATTCCTCAACGAGTTTGAAAAGTGGGCGAAAAAGTATATTCCCCACAATTACATCCGGTGCGCTCAAAGAAAAGCCATATGGCTGGAGAAAGCGCACGTAAAGTCACGTACTGTGATTTTGCACTTTGATTTCGCTGAAAACTGGAGTGTTGTGATCCAACGTGCCGTACAGGGATATCATTGGAAAAACAAAATGGTGTCAATCTTTACCTGCGTTGCTACGAGCAAGCTAGGAACGCTAAGCTTTGGTGTCGTGAGCGATGACATTTGCCATGACTCGGCGCATGCGGTGTTCGCACTGAACGTCATCGAAGAGAAGCTGGAGGAACTTCTGCCTATTTCCTCTGAGCTCGTTTATGTTTCCGACGGCGCTCCAAGCCACTTCAAAAACAGACACCAGATGTACGAGTTCAAAAAAAGACTGTTGCCACCAAGTGGATATACACAGCGTCAGGTCACGGAAAAAGCGCGTGCGACGGAGTGGGCGGCGTGCTCAAGCATCATGCATCAATTTATAACTTGTCAACTACAGAGTCAAATTCTATAACAAACGCGCAAACCTTCGTTGAAGCACTCAGTCAGAAAATCAAAGGAATCACTATACTCTCGATATGCCAAAAGGAGATCACTCGTTTCCGGAAATCAAAGAAAAAAGAGTGGGAGAAGGAAAGTCTCCTAAAGGGAATTCGATCATCACACGTGTGGAGGAAGCGGAAGGAGGAAGGAAGCTACACCGTCATCTTAGAAAAGGTTTGTGAAGCACCGCAGGAACCGGACATATATCATCAGTGAGTGCGTGCCGGCTGGCTCAACAATACAACTGTGGACAGAGTGGCTCGTATAAACATTGCCAGAAGTCCCGAACTAATTGACAGTAACATCGAAGTTGTTTATTATTATGCTGTTAGCCTGTTTTCGAAGAATGTTCTCTCTTTCTCTATCATAAATCCCCAGCGTATGTTTTGTTTTATTTTGGTTTTGCCTTTCCTTTCCTCAGGCCGGAAGGTGACGCCTCAACGGATAAGGTGACGCTTCAACGGATAACTTTCGCTTATCCGTTGAGGCGGTTGGAAGGTGACGAAGAATGGGTTGCTGCCGTGGCTCCCTCCCTCGTTTCGGATTTTTTTTTCTTCAGTTTATTCTGTCCGGCCTTTTGGCATTCGAAGAAGATGCGTGCTTTGTATATATTCTTTTTTGTTTTGCTTCGAGGTCCCACGTGAATTGATGTTTGGTTATGTATTACCTTTGTTTAGTATTACAGTGACCCTCGGAGCCCGCTGAATAATCAACTTTAGTGACTCATCCTCGTGAAACTGTGGTCTGTTAAGTATCCTACTTGTTGGAGAGAGTCACGGTCAAGGATCTGTAAGAGTGTGTTACATTCGAACGACAAGGTCGGGCGGAGAGTTGTTTTCGTCGCGAGTGTCTATATAAGTCTTTATCGAACAAAGGAAGGCTAGGGTGCGGTCAGGGGCCGCCTCTCTGTTCGTTGACCTCCTCCTGTAGACTCGTGAGTTTTCCAGTTTGCTTTTTTGATTGTTTCGGGCTGGTGCCCCAGTTTTGCCCGTAGTGGCGCAGTTTTGCCCTTAGTTGCCTGTTTTGCCTTCGTGGTGTGCGTTTGCCGTGCGCGGCGTGTGTGTAGTGCACCGGAGATCGTCTCGCCGATCGACGTGGTGACATCTCCATCTGGACACCGTCATCCTGCTAGGCTTCAGTGTCGTGGGACTGGACTCGGTCAGTTAAGACTCTTTTTATTTCGTGTGTGTTTCCTAGCCCTGCTGAACTTTGTTTCTCGAATACAATTCCGCTGAACGTTTTTTTTACTGTTTTCTTACTGTTTGTTAGCATTGTTTACTTGTTGGGTTTATTTCGTCAGGGCGTAGAGGCCTGACGTTGCTGTTGAGAGTGTGTTCGCACGCATTTGGTTGCGTCCCGTTTAGAGAAAGCCCAAAGGAGTTTGTTTTTGCTCTCGCCGTCTGCGGCTGAGTTTTTCCGTCTTGATGAAATTTTTGTTTTTTGTTTTACCTTTACGTATCGTCGACGTCTTTGTCTGACTCCCGAACAGGCGTGGACCTATCGCCTCGCCACCGGTCGAACCTAAATCTTTTATTATTTTAAAGTAAATTTCGTTAAGATCGGAGTTGGGTAATTTCATTGTTATTCATTTATTTTTATTCCCTACCCTTCTTCGTGACAATCTCTCCGTGTGTTTCGGATCGTTTCAGTGTCATTACTTTTGTGTATTACGGAAGTAAAAGGCCACTCCCTGGTGATCTGTGCGATGTGCGTGAACAAGCCCTAGGGTTCGGTTTCGGAAAGAATTGTATATAATAGATCAATGATGTGGTGACTTTTTATGTCTTAGTAATATGACAGCTAATAGCTAGTCATGCTAGTGTACACTGAAAGTTTTATAAATCGAAAAAATACACCGTCTGTGCCTCTTCGATATTGAAGGTCTACTTGGCCTGCTGATTTGATTAGATATGTTTCTCGTGGTTTCCTGCTCTTTTCAAAACATAAATAACTGTTCAATACCACAAAATGCGTTTATAGTTGATTACAGAACGCAGACGAAAATTCAAGAAAACTTTCTTACAATTCATATAAGCGCACGGTTTTTTTTTTTTTTTTGGTCTGACTTATGGCTTGCAAAATGAAGACGTCTTTTCCGATATTGAGGCTTAAATATAGAACATACAAACAAAATACACACTTTCTCGACTTGCTTTTCGAGTAGACAACTATCATATCTACATTTTAACAAAAAATAAAAAAAATAAAAAATGGGTTTTTTGAGAAAATCGATTTTAAAATTGGTACTTTTTGGTTTTCGCATAACATTAACGTAAACGTCCCGCAAAGGATATTTAATACAACTAAATCATTTTATAATATCTATAAAGAGCGTGTTTTGGGCTCTCCATAGACACAAAAAATATTGATGTAACCCAAGTAGATCGCCAGTATTTAATTGTCAAAGTTTGTCAACAATTGACCG
>JAZHYW010001350.1:0-11669 GCA_037355805.1 Ixodes ricinus
TAAATATCGAATTAACTGATAATTTTAAAACACTTGGAGTAGTGTTTCTCCAGAATATGTCCTGGGATAACCACATTGAACATTTAAATAAAAAATTGTCAAGAACTGTGGGTATTATATGTCGGCATCGGTATATCCTTCCTACATCTGTTAAAATATTATTATACAAATCATTATTTTATTCCCATTTAAATTATTGTTCGTTGGTTTGGGGTACTACCACAGCAACTAATCTTGAGAAAGTGCACCTGCTTCAAAAAAAGAATGTTACGAGTAATTGCAAACGTACCTTATCTTTCGCACACAGAAAACCTGTTTAAAATTTATAATATACTCAGTATTCACAATCTTTATAACTACAGACTATCAACAAAACTTAGAACAGAATTTCTTTACAACACTTCGTCCCTGGTAGAATTGTCTGGTTTACAACAACATATCGTACCATACCAAATTCGTAATCCAGATTACTGGCACGTACCAACGTGTCGGCTAAACACTGGAAAGGAAATGTTAGCATACCGAATCCCAAAGCTTCTAAATGTATTGCAATCTGAAGGTGTTTTTCTAGATAGATTATGTCTGGGTGAATTGCGCTCTGTCATGCATGATTTTGCATATATAGGTTGATGCGATATTTTTTTCTCTTAGTTTAAAAGTATGTTTTGTGTTGATTTGCGAATGTCAACTAATATGGCACTCAGTGACGTTTTCTATTTTCTTGTTATTTTCTTTTTTTTCGTATTCATTGTGATTATGCACGATTTTTGTTTGTATATTGGTATTTCCGACGCTGCTGCAGAATGTACTGGGGCCGAGAACTCGTCAAGCCGCATAGCGCGGCTTTTTTCTTGGCTCTACCATTACGTGTAATGGAAATAAACTGTTATTATTATTATACACTGTGTGCTTCTTCAGTCGGCGTCTGTTTTTCGCGCTGTTTCGAGCGATGAATTCGCACCAACACGCCCAACTATCCATTCTTCTATTATAGCTGGAAAGGTTGTTGCCATCGACGAGCGACGGCGGAAGCCATACTGGTTGCGTGCTTGCTGCCGTCGCTTATAGATGGAGGTAGCTGTCCAGGTAGGTTTGTGGTCGACATACACGGACACGATCCTGGGGAACCCTAGCTCCTTAACAGCTCCGCTGTAAAAGAAAACAGCGTAGCTGACACTGATTACATCAGCAAACACCTACTCATCAATCAGACACCACACAATCTTCGGAGCTGAAGCGGTTCACACACCGCTATTCATATTAGCTTCAAAAAAGCAAACCTCTTTATCTGTCAGAGCTACCGACGGCGCAACTGTCAAGCTGTCAATAAATTGTCGTCTCTTTTACGGGTGTCTCATGTCCTGATTTTATACTGGCGGCGTGAATGGGTGATTACTAATTTCTGAGGAATTAGTAAGTGTGCCCAATAAACTGCCAGAATACTACAAAAAGAGCAGAAGTTTTTTAAAAGAAGTGACGAATTCTAATTGTATTAAACTGCCACCTGTGATGCACAATCCGCTAAGCTGATAAAAATGTAAAAAAAAATTCGGAGAGCTTTTTCCGCATCCGCTCAAGGGCCAGTGGGCTTATCTCCGCATCTGCAGGTTTTTGCGGTGAGCTTTTCTTCGATGAGCTTTTCTCAGGTGAGCTTTTCTCCGGCGCCCCCCAAAAACGATTGTCATGGCTTTCCCTTCCACTACGAAGGTTATGACGCAGTGCTATTCGATTTGAAAGGGTATTCGCACGATCCGAATATTTATTCAAGGTATCCTCGACAAGCTGAAGACGCAGTTATCCGTCAGACACTGAGCTTGCAGAAGGCACGGTGACTCTACATTCTGTAGAACGAAGACCTCCGAGCCTACAGAATAGTGGCAAGTCATTGTTGCCGCAGAATTTTACTCAACAATCACTCGAATGTGGCATCACTGTAGCACGACTTTTGAAAAATCAACAAAGTTATTAGATTAACCCAGTTATGGAACTGCCCGCAGACGTCGCCGCTCCATCGTCCGGATGCCGCCGCTCCATCCTGCCGGATGCCGCTTCACTGCGGAGTAGTCTCCAAAGAATCATAGTTTTGGAATGTAGCCTCTAGATGGCGTTTCAAACGCCAATAGTAACACTTTCCCAAACTGCACCATCCTACGTCGTGACATCATCTACTCATTTTGGTGGGATAACTGGAAAATGACGTTGAACGTAAAAAGGTGCAGTACGTTTGGCGAAGAAACCGCTTGCACTGCTTTGCTCTTTACTTTGCTCATAGGGTGTGCAGTATTCTTCGCAATGCCTCGTAAGAAAGAGCGGACATTAGAGGAGATAGCTGAACAAAAGCGGCGACGTGTTGGTTGGACCGTGCTGGAAGTGCCAAAGGAACACCGAAGGACCAAGAGCGGCGTTTGGCTAGGGATAGAAAAGCAAGGCGGCCCGTTCTGCTATCACGGAAAACCGTGTGAAGAAACGAGAAGCCGAGAAAATATCGCATTACAAGAAGAAAGACACCAATTTTCAGCGATATGCGCTGGCCAGTCTACTACTTTGAAGAGCACTTCGTCAAGGATCCGTCCGGTGTCATGTGCTGAGACTGCGATCGCCTCTGGCTGATATCCCGCAATTGGCCTTTGTTTCTTCCCTTCGAACGAGGCTTGACGTATGCCGTCGCCATGACAAGGCTACATAGCAGGTAAAAATCTAAAAGACACAATAAGAAAACAAACAGAGCATCTTTATTGATTTAAATTGCTTAGTTGCCCGCTGAAGGGTTCGTCGCAATTTAATTAGGGAATAGTCTTCATAGAAGACAGGGAGTGCTGTCGCATGTCTACGTAGCCTGCAGCAAAACACTGCGGAAACTAAAACGAGAGGTACAGGCGAGATGCTTTAGGACGGACGCATACTGCCAGAAGCATATGAAAGGAAAAGAAAAAAAAAAGACGGAAAACACAACATTTTATAGCGAGTTCGTTTCACGGCACTCGTGCCCACGCGTACCCACTCGCAGCGTGGAGCGGGTACGTTTCAGCCGGCACTCCACGAGTGGTTGCACTCTCCGTGTTCGTTTCAGCGCTGGCACCCCACGCGTGCATGCACTCGCTGCACCGAGAAAATCGGGAGTGCGCACAAATGCAATCCCGTCATGCCTCGCTCCGGCGAGGAGCAGGAGCAGACGACAAGGGTTCGTCTGCTACGATGTATCTCGGAACCGAAAGGGGGAAAAAAGTGGATACTTTTCTGATAGAAATCGCGTCCCGCGAGCAACGGAATCAAATGTGAACTTGGATTGTGAGCGTCTGCTATTTTATGAAGGAAGCAATTGACAAACTGTGCTTTATTTGCAGGTTTTAAGTCGCTCTGTTGCCGTACAGACGCTGAAACATACCAGTGTGTAAAGAAATTCCCAGAACAAACGCATCAGCGGCCCCCGAGATATGTTTATCACCATCCGTGTGCCGGTGAAAAATGTAACATTTGTCGACAAAACTCCCCCCAGAAACCTGTGACTGCCCAATGAGCATGAGATAAAACTAAACAGAGTGACTTTACCCGAGGCTTGGGCAACATCATCATGGACAAAAAATGTTTTTTTTTTTAACAAAAAAATTGTTGTGCTTATTTGGTCTGATCGCGTGTGTGTACACCTGCTTGCACCCGTGCATGAGTAAGCGTTGATTTTTTTGTCTTTTTGAGTTACAACATGAATGTAAAAGCTTAATGCCTGAAATAAATCTTGAATACCGTTTTCAATTGCATTTTGGTCTATGATTCACAGTCATTTTGACGTCTAAAGTGTTAAAGGGCTGAGGGTGTCTGAAGGGCTGAAGAGGTGTCAACAGGTGGAGGGTTTTGAAGTGACTGATTGGTTTGCTGGGCTGAAGGGTTTGAAGCGCTGAGAGGGTCCCCTAACACATTAGGGCTGAAATGTCATTTTGAATAGGGCACTTCGAATCCATGGGTGAAAAAGGACTCCAAAAACACCAGCGGGCGACGAGTTTCGGGCGCTGTCGTTTATACGTTCACCTGAAGATTTGCGCATGCTTTGCAATAAAGTACATAAAACTACTGTCGTGTTTGCCTTTCAATGTGTGAAGAATACTCACATTGAAAAAATGTTCAACCGAGTAGCAGGATGCGCGACGCCTCACCTGGGAGGCGCAAGCCGTTTCCAAGAACCATGAAGCGGTAGACCGTCCAGAGCACGCTCACGCCGACCAAAGGTTCACCCATGATGATCGTCTCCAGAATGTGGGACTTGGCTGGTAAAAAGAGGAGTTCATATGAAATAACAAAAGTCGACCGTAAATCACTCGTCGAATTGAAAAATTTCATTATCCGAAAGAAAGTATTGAAAAGGTACCTACACGATAGACCCATTGCAAAATGTTTTTATACTGCACCGACCGGTTATGGACAGCAGGACACTCTTTTCGAATAGCGCGCACTCCATGACGTTCGCTACGCTTCGGTGGAGAGTGCTCGCTCGAGGCTTACGACACACGGAAGGCTTATTGAAGGCGGACAGCACACACTGGAAGTGGGTCAACTGAATTCCACCTCCCGTTGATGTCACCCTATGACTGATTATAACTCAAAAGGCTTGCTGCGACTCTAGTTACAAGCGTTCCACATGCTATACTTCTTTCACCCTTAAGCTGAGACTAGGAGCTCCACCTTCAGCAGCAGCTTTTTGTCGTTGCTAACACAAGTGTGATGGCGCAGGCACGCGCAACCAAAGCATTGCAGAAGGAATCGAGCTGGCGCTCAAGGCGTAGTGTCCAGTTCCAGAGCGTAAGGGTGAACGGAGTATAGGAAGTATTCACTGGTAGCCATAGGTGTGTGCGCGGCTGCTGAGCGCATGCTGACGGCGAGCTTCCACAGTTATTTTGTAACGTGCATTCCGCGCCATTCAAGACTGCCGTTCTTGGCAGCCTATTAACGTGAGCTCGTTCTGATCGTGCGCTCTAGACACCGCCGTCAAACATGGCGTCCAGGGGAATACCGCTTATAGACCCTGCAGCAGCAACTGCGCTAAACATCGGAAACAAGTTTCACCTTGCGCATGCAGACGAGAACTACCACACGCAGAAAGAAGAAAATCGTTCTGCTGGAAAATCCAGAAAGCCTAGGCGGGTGAAAACAAAGAGAGAGAAGGAGACGAGAGAGCAAGGGGGGGGGGGGTGTCAGAACACCGAGCTATGAAAGAAATTGTTTGTAGGTGGACGAAAATCTAGATGCCTTTGCCTCTACTGAGTGTCCCAACACGTCCGGACGCCAAATCTAAACGTTGTTTGCCGCCGTTCGGCGTCAAAGAGCGTCCCATGAGCGAGCAATGAAAGAGGCAGCGAGCTTTGCGTCAGTTCGGTAATCACTTCAATTAGAGCTCGGTTTCAAGACGTCTCCGCGTGCTCTCGTCTCCTCCTCTTTCCTTAATTTGTATCCGTATAGATCATTTTGCTGTTTACAAACATGGAAACAAGGTTTTACAAAACCTTTTTTCATCTTAAGTGCTTGAATGTATATGCATTCTATTGTAAATGTTTGTACTATGTTGACGCACATTTTGTATTATTGGTTATTTGTTTTTTTATATTTTCTGTTAAAATGCCCAAGTTGTAGCGTTTTTTTTGTAATCCCCAGACACCCTTCAGCGGTCTTTGACAGCAAGTTTTTCTGAGGACCCCCACAACACATTGAAAAAAATAAATCAATTGAATTGAATTGAATTGAACAGCTGCTTGCGTCCCCAGCGACTTCTGGCCGATCAGTCTTCGCAAGCCTTTCGAGCTTGCTTATGTAAGCCGCTCTAGAAAGCAAAAATGTTTCACGGACAACAAGGTTCAAAATTTAAAGAGGGCCTTCGGCTGTATAATTTAACGTCTTTGAGGAGGCAGTTTGGTTTACAACAATATTTAAAAAAAATGTGAACAGACCTCGCGCTTTTTTTTTTTTTTGCGTTCACGCTGAGGAATCGGTAGAGTAAATGTTTGATTGGTATTGCAAACAGTGGTGTTAAGGTGGCTTTTGTTCATTGTTTTTATGAACCGGAAGCTCTCTGGGACGTCAAAGACTGCAGCGCCGACTGCTGGCGTCTCGGCATGAAAGGGTCCATGCAAAATAATTGGGGTTGTGTGCAAATTTATGGAGCGGCTAGTTGGTCAGCCATTTTAAAGTTGCAATGAATCACTCGCTGTAGATGAGCAATTTAGCAAGTGCCGGTACAACCGCTAACCTGGGGTCTTTAACGTGCACCACGCAGTAGTGATGCACGACCGCACGCCGGAACGATGCTCATCCAGATCGAAACGGGCAGGGGTGGGGATTGAGCCCAGGACTCCTGGGTTCTGCAGAGCGAGCTTTCGCTCCACGTGCTCCGAGCTGGTGTGCGCTAGACCACTCGGCCACCAATCCACCGGCTCCATGCACCAGCTCGTGGTTCTGACGTCATGCCGCTGCGGTGGCGCAGCTATGAACAGTTCGCCTGCGCAAGCACTCCACTTTCACGCGAAGTTTGTTTCTGCGGACGCGCAGTGCATACACATCGTGCGGGACCCACGCGCTGAACCAGACCTCGTGTGGGCTTGTTTGTGAACAGCGCGTTCGCCTATAGACCTTTAAAGAAAGGGATTCTGGACGGTTCGATTTGAAGTTTTCGTGCGTATGGCGTGTGGTTTTCTCGCTTTCCGGATCGACGAATATGCGTGTGCTGGACTGAGGAGATCGTAGGCAGGGCTGAGGACTTGTAAATATTGGAAGGCTGTATTGTGGAGGAAATCGAACAGCCACGCCTCTAACGGTACGTTTCAGCAGTGGGGACAACAAACCATATTTTCTTGTTTGTTTCTGAACCGAGAAATTGAAGACGATGATTCCAAGGCTATTCCTCTTTCGACTAAAGCACTGGTCAGAGCAAGGCGTACGTGCCCAGAACTTGCTAGACGAGGTTCAATTTCGTTGTTATGCTGTGTTATAGCCTCGTCCCACTAGAGCGACAAACAGCGATTTTTGTCCGACGACACCACAAAGTTCTGCCGTGTCGCCGATGCTGTCCCACTGCAACGACCAAGACCCGCGACAATCGCCGACACGCGCCGACAAACGATCGACGACGGACAAGTTCTTGTCTGTCGTTGGACTTGAAGCGCACCAAGCTGTCCCACTGAGGAACATGTCTCGGAGACAAACTTATCCTCCTCGCCCGTTTATGCCTTCTGTTGCTCTCCCTTCCCACCCCTCTACCCTTCCTCCCGTTCTGCTCCGCTGCCGACCTTCACGTCGAACTCACGGCCACCTCCGTTCCCGTAGTTCCGGTCCCTCGATTGCTCATAGTGGTCGCGGGCGCGGCTTGCTTGCTGGCGCCGGACGGTCGTGCTGCGAAAGGGAATTTGCTTTGGCTGGTTTTGCTCGCGAAAACTTGGTGCGCGAGGTGGTGCTTCAAGACGTCGAAATCTACGCCCCTGCATCAGGATGGATACACCCATGTTCGAGGACTGACCAAAGTAAGACCGCTCACCACGAAGTAGGACACGACGTTCCGCCAGTTCCGTGGCAAGCCATTCTGGCAAAACGAGAGACTTGTCATCTGTTCTGTGATAATCGGGATGCCGTATTGTCCCCCATAAAACGCCTGCCTTCGATCATTCGGATATGAAGTTAAAAACGTCCTCAAAGCGGCGTGAAATTTCGTGGCGCTCAACTGGAATGCTTCGAACGACCAAAAAAGGAACGATTCGAGAATTCTAGTTCGGAAAAGTTGGATGTCGATTGTCACGACTGTTTTCGGAAAGTCGCCAACGGCAAATGAAGACAAGCGGAAGGTTTAAACAAGAAATAAAGTAATCGTCTCCACTTTCACCGAGTTTGTCGGCTCGTTTTATGCCCAAGGAGCAAAACACGAAAACCGCGTCGCCAGACTCAGTTTGTCTGTGTATTTTGAAGTGTTTTGTTGACAACTCCAGTCCCACTAGGAAACAAGTGTCCTTGTCCCCGTGTTCTGCGTCGTGTCCGCCAAGTGGGACGGCGGACTCCGACAAACAGGCTGTCTGTCCGTGTCGTCTGTCGCTCGTTGTCGTGTGTCGCTGTCGTTTGTTGTTGTCTGTCGCTCTAGTGGGACGCGGCTATTAGTAAACGTCGCGCTGCGGGGACAACAAGCTCGATAAACGGCCCCCTGATAGTTCGGTCTCCTGCCCAATAGTTGCATACAATATGAGTTCGGCAGGGAGGAGCTTGACTAGTTTCGCTTTACACTGCGAGCTTCCTACATTCTACAACGCTTGTTTGTCTCGAGCACCTCCAGCTCACATGTGCCACCAAACCATGGCGAAGGAGGTGGAGCGCGTGCTGGAAGCTATAGTATCGTGCTCATTTCAAAATACCCTGCTCCAAAGTTCTCACAATGCCGATCAGCTGACGCCTCCGGGTTCAGTTTCGTAGTGAAGATCATTGTTGAGAAGTGTCGTAGCTGAAAGAGAGGCTTATAGGGCTTCAGCTCCTCCGAAACTCAGCCGACACTATAATATACACATGAATGTTTACCCTCCTCTCCCTCTCCCTCCGCACCCTAAGTTATGAACGTCCCAGATCCGCATATGTAGAAAGTTTGGCAATTCGTTAGGAAGTATAGGAGACAAATGAGGAGGCGCCATTTGCCGAAAGCGGGCTCGGCGTTTTCCAGGCTGTCTTCACAAATTCGAGATGTGGCCAACTAAGAAGCCGGAAATATTACCCTGGCGGTGGTCGGGAGAAACAAACGTAATAAGAGCGTCGGAGTAACTCTCGCTGACTGAAAATATGGTGCACGTGATGTTTCAATCACAGTCATCCAAAATCATGGTGAAAGAGTTCGACTAGGCGGAACGATCGACGTAATCCGTACGCCAAGCGCCGAGGGCCGGGAATTCTGCCGTCCGAGCGGTCACACTCTGTCCGAACAAAACAGAGCTGAGCGGCGATTTCGTTTCTTACATCTTTCTGCATGATCGTGATCAAAACATCACGCGCACCGTATTTTCAACCATGAAGGGCTTGCTACACTTCACTCTTACGCGCTTATTAAAACCATTTAGCAACATATACCTTTGATTAAAACAATTTCTCGCTACCACCGCTAGGGAATTCTTTTAGGCTTCTGGTTAGCCAAGATAACATGTCAAGTCCACTTTCTGCGTCTGGTGCACTCCCTGGCTCTGTTCGCGCCTCCCACTGACCAAACTCTCTGTATACATGGCTTTGGGACGTCCGGCCACCTCAACCCTCCCCCTCCCCCCCGCCCCGCTCCCCTGAGAAAGAATTACTGGATACACCGCCGCTGCAGGGTAGAGTAAGCAAATAGGTACCTGTGGAGAGAACCTTCAAGTCGGACACAAACATGGGTTCAGGACAGCAGGTCAAAAGGCTGACGAGGACCGTCTCCTTCAGAGTCCTGTGCTCCGCGTCGGATGTTCCAGATATGTAGAGCACAAACAGCATCGTGCTGAATGCTGAAAACGTAACCAAGACAAAGAAAAAGTTGAATGGCTGCACAGTACAAACGTACACAAATTTTTCGAATAGATGGACCACACGAGAGAGTTTGGCAACGCCTGCACAGCCGGTATGCATCGGAGGAATCGCACTCTTTCTGTACATAAAACAACCTCAGTGCATATCTACGTATGTAGAGGCAGAATACGCACAAGCCGTCTTGTGCACCGCAGCTGGCATGTTGAGGACTAAAGTTATGACAGCAGTCGTCCTCGTCGCACAAGCGCTTCGTGGGATTGGTCTGTTGTTTATGGCTTAATGGGGCTGTGCAACGATATTGAGTTGGAATCTTTCTCGATTTACACTCGCTAGCTGGCATTACCGTGTTTCGCCTATGTGCTCGCACTCAACGCCACTGATAAAGCTTTTTGCCCGCGGTTGCAGTTTGAATAATAAACGCTGACTTATTTCCGTATCTAGCTTCCCAGTTCATGACAATATAGTCATGAAAATCGCAGTGGTGACCTAGGCGAAAGGAATTAAAGAATTGTGACGTTATTCAAATAAGGCTGATAAACTGAGCATAAACTATGCGTGAATACTGGATTTGGGATCGTGAAAAAAATGCAATGATGAGCATTCGAGTTGTGGCTGATGTACAATCGTGGCACATGGATTATGGCTCATGCACAATCAGCGTTCGGATATAGGCCTCGTATTTTACCACTTAGCGTCGAAAGATGTTTGGTATCGAGCTTGGATCCACTTGCTGATTTTTAGTCATCCAACTTCGATGACGTTTCACGGAGGAGAAGGATGTTGGCAGGCCTCACTTATTTTAGGCAGAGAATAAATTGTACTCGTGCCGAAAAAAACAACACTAAGATCGTCGGTTTTATATCGGGGGACCGACATCTAGTTTGTAACAACAAATCACACCTTAAGTAAGCGCAGAAATAATGCTGCAAACGACCCTAATTATTGCGAGTACGTGGGAGCAGAGGAGAGTATGGGTGAGGGGGAGGGAAGGGTACGAAGGAGGAGGATGGGTGGATAAGCAGGAGGAGTTATGGGGAGGGTACGGAGGAAGAGTTGAGAAAGTGGAGGGACGAGGAGGGGGGTGGAGAGGGAACGTGGAGGGAGGAGGAGGAGAGAGGAAAGGAGGAGGAAAGGAGGAGGTGCATACTCTTCCCTCCGCACACTCCTGTCCTCCTTCTCAAGAACTGAGCTCTATTTTTGCATTACAGAAATTTGAAAACGTCTTTAATTTTTCTGACAAGCGCATAGCTCTTTCATTGCCCGTTTCAGGTTTCGCGGCGTCAGCGTCGCCGTCGCCGTCTGCGTAAGCGCCCCGCTAAACTTAGCAGGAAATTGAATCGGTGTTGATGTCACCTGACTGACGTCACAATACTTTTTGTCACGCCAACCATGATCAAATTCAGTTTCTCCGCTAGATTTAGCGGTAAAATTGACGTCACGTGACCTCAACACCAATCGTAATTGTACGGAGGAGGAGGAGGAGGAGGGACATACCCTCGTCCTCCTCAAGAGGCTACGATTTAATTTCACGTTTCAGAGATTTGGAAACGTGTTTCATTTTTGTACTATCAGTTCATACCTCTCAGAATTATTCGAGGGACGACGAAGCGCTTGCTCTAACGGAGGTGTTTTTCGTAGCTCCGCTGACATATATATAATACGCCGAGTTAAAAAAAAAATAAAAGAAAACTCGCCTGTCGGAAAAGCGCCCCATAAGAATAAGGGGGACCCTCTGCACAATCTCCCACCGTCAATTTTGGATCCATGAGGATCCCGTTTGGTGACTCTGGAACTCCCGAGAATATGTATACCTTGCTAAACCTAGCGTCTGGAGTGCGGAGCACAGGCTGCTCAGGCTGCCGCTGCAGGGACAACTGCGTCCACGGCGGGACCATCGACGGGAGTCATTCCAAAATATACTGGACCAGAACACCCTCGAAAAATGGAACTAAATTGGAGTGTCGAGGGAAGATTTCTCAAGGCTCTTTGTAAGCTTCCCGAGCACTACCTCGCTTCTACCGCTACACAGCAAGGACAAGGCGCTCAAGGAGCCGCAGCAAAAAGGGTGAGCTCAAGCCTTGGAAAATAATATCCCCGCTAGCTCAGGCAGCACTATTGCCAAAGATCCCGCTAACAAGCCAGAATGCGAAACCCAACAAAACTGAAAC
>JAZHYW010001351.1:0-11450 GCA_037355805.1 Ixodes ricinus
ACATTTCCATGACTTTCTGGAATGTCGCGATTTTTTAAAGCAACCAACTATTTATGGGCGACACTTTGCAGAGATTTCGTCCTCGTCGCTTGCTCGCCGCGGCGCGAGCGGGGAAAATGAAAAAAACCTTCTCCTCTTTCCTTTTGCCGCGAGGAGAGGGAAGTCGGGACTTCCGCATCGCCGGTGTGCCGCGCGGCCGCGTGCAGAAGAGCAAAAAGGGCAGCCCTTGCGTCCCGTCAAGAATTGCGCAACGAAGGGAGATTCGTCGTATCGCTTGCCTGAAGGGGACTTGCTTCCCGACATTACTCGCGTTATACGGAATCCCCATTTTGGCAGTATCCAGCTGCTACGCGTAATGTTGGATGGTTTTAGAAACTTCCACCGCGCTTACCCACCTCACGGATCACTGGTGACAGTCGTCAGAAGCATCCACGACGTTAACCGCAACGGCTATGAGCATAAACCACGTCGCACCTCCGCCCTCATGTAGGTGACGGCACCATTCCGCCCGCATTGCGCGACCGTGCCACAGCTATCTCTCTCGTTTCTTCCGCACATTGTGGGCTGAAAATACGATTCTATATTCTTACCGATCACAAGCATTTGACATACGCCTTAACATCGAGCAGCACATCGTATACAGCTCGTGGAGATCCGACAAATGGCCTACATTTTGAAATTTACGCACGACATACGTTTCATAACAGGCCAACAAACCAGTGGCCGATGCCTTTTCAAGAATTGCGTAAACTGCTAAACAACTGAGCGACCCTTCATCGATTTCACAGCTCTTTTTGTGACGCAGAAAAATGATGCGGAATTGAGGCAGCTTCAGGATTCCTCTCTGCGTCTAGTGCTTGAAGAGATGCCTCTGCCATATTGCCCACAATCCCTGAAATATGATTTCTCTAGTCCCGCTCCTCGACTTTACCCGACATCTGCATTTCGTCGGGTAGCCTTTGAGGCCCTCCACACCCTCTCTCATGCAGACGCCAAGGCAACACAACGCTTCATCTCAACCGGCTACGTGCGGCCGAAGATGAATGCAAATGTCAGACGGCACGAACATGCTTGAACTACCAAAGTTCCAAGATCGCTCGTCACACCGTCACACCCTTGTCTGCATTCACACCCCCGGACGACCGCTTTGATCATGTCCACCTTGATTTAGTCGGTCCCCTTCCATCATCTGGAGGTCCAGGCTCAGGAAAGGCCCCCCCCCCCCCCCCCCCGAAAGTTTTTATTTTGCTGGGGCCCCCTCTTCCCACTCCTCCCCTCAAACAGCATTTTGTCATTGTGCCCCCCGCCCCCCGAATATAAATGCTGGGTACGTGCCCGTGGAGGTTCTTGATATATTTTATATCCGTTAATCGTTTTACTCGCTGGCTCGAAGCTATGCCTATCCCGGATATCACCGTAGAGACTGTCACCCAAGCAGTCTTGTCCACTTAAGACAGTCGTTGCGAAGTTTTGTCGACTGTCACAACTGGCAAGGGCACAGAGTTCCACTCTTCCACAACTTATCACAACTTCTAGGCATTCACCACATTCATATAACTGCCTACCATCCACAAGCTAATGACATTGTGGAAAGATTACACCGACAGTTACAAGTTTCACTTAAAGTGACCGATTCAACATCGATTTGGTCGGAGAGCATTCCTCTTCTTCTGCTTGGACTTCGCACAGCGCAGCGATTAAGGCTGATCTTGGGTGTAGTGCCACATAGCTTGTTTATGGGACTACTCTGCGGTTACCAGAACATTGCCTTTGTCCATCCGCACAGATAACAATGCCTGATCCCCTCGACTACTCGCACACGCTTCGTGCAGCGATGCAGGCCATTAAGCCATGTAGCCGAAGAAAACAACGCCGACCCCATAGGTTCGTCAGTCCCGACCTAGCAACCTCCTCATAGATCTTTTTACGCCGGGATGCTGTTCACAAACCTTAGCAACATCCGTACGACGGCTCTTTCAAGACTCTTCATCGTGTTCGAAAGCATTTTACTTTTTGGCATTAAAAACAAAAATGTGGTCGTTTCCTTGGACCGTCTTAAGCCACCTTATATTGGTGAAACCATCTATAAAAGCCCAAGCTTAATTATCTCAAGCTCAGCCTCAAGCAGCCCTCTTCCCTTTGCTTCCAAGCATCCCTAAAGAACTGTTAGTTTTTATCTCGGCTACACCCGAGGCCTGCCACCACGACATGCCCCTACAATCCACATCGCTCGAGGCTACTCTAAGTCGTCTCAACGCTAGTGGGGGGGGGTAATTTTGTAGCGGCTGCTAGCACGAACCAACGAGAAGACGAGGAGTTGGTATAGGAGCTGGGGCAAACCATCCGGGCGCGCCACAGAACGATCCCGGATCTCAACGGTGACAGATACCCATCTGTCACTAGATAAGGGATCATCTAGTGACAGATGGCTGTACAATATTACATCTTGGAGGAGCTAAGTTGGGTTGCAATACTGGAAACATTTCAACAGCTCTCAAACTCTTTCTTTATTTTGGAGTTCACTTAGAGAACTGGTGATTAAACGTTGCATTTACATTTGAAGCAGCGGTGTTAAGGTGGCCTTTGCTCATTTTTATTGTAAAATGTATTTATTTATTATTGCGTTCTCTTTCATGAGACCCTCCGTTTCAAATTAGAGAACACGGCTGTTAAATAATTCCTGGGTCCCTCTCCATGGTGAAAAGGAAGCACAAATACTAGATTTTATTTGATGGCGGTTCAATGGCTAGTCACTGTTTTCTAATTGGAATGAAATAGCTTAATGTACCTGCTCGCTCTCCTCCTTCTCGTCGTATTTTTTACTCTGATTGTTAAATATTCAACATCTACGTTGCCCTTATTTATTTTTTTACTTTCGTAAACACGTGTTGAAAGTGTAACGGCCTAACTAAAATTGAGCAAGTTTTATTTTTTTTTATTTCATAATACCTTGAAGGCCCTATTACAGGGCATTACACAAGGGATGGGAAACAAAAAGTTTCAATATAGAAACAGTAATACAAATTCGTGAGCAGGGGAATGGAAAACTAAACATTTCAATATATAGACATAGTAATACAACCCAGTGAGCACCGATAACAAAAATACAAATAAGTAAAAAAAATAATAAAAAACAAAAAAAAAATGAAATACACGTCATTAACATGCTAAGACTCAGCTTCGTTTGCACAGCGGTCTAAATGTTCCCCAAGTAGCTTTTTAAATGCGTCCACATTGTCAGTTGTAACTATGTCAGCAGGTAAAGCATTCTATTCTAATATTGTCAAAGGGAGAAAAGAATTGGGGGAAAAGAATTGGCGTAGGATTTGGTGGAGGGAAATATGGGCTCTATTTTACAGCTGTTGTCTAGTCATGGGAAAAACGAAATGGGACGTGGGAGTAAATTTTTTCTAAGCGTGGGGTTGAGGTGGTTGATCTTGTAAAACTGAGTCAATCGAGATACCCACGTTAGACCTGCGCTTGCAGTACCCTTTGTAGTTAATACAAAACAAAAAATATTTTGTTTCAGCATGGTGTTTCAGATATAGATAAATATGGTTTGTTTTTCTAGCGAATGGTTTGGAGCTCATTTGCGATTGTATTGTGCGTCCTTGTAGAAGTTTTTCAAAGACAGGGTGACCGGGGTGTTAACTACTTTGAGTTGAGACTATAAAGTGTTAAATTTTGTTCTGCATTTTAGGCCTGAAAATAGCCTTCGGCTAACCAAGTCTCGTTTGAGCTTGACTAGTTGTAACGACTTCAAGGCAGACATTCTAGTCAAATTTCTTTAGGTTATCGGAGGTTGTCTGCTTTACTTAAAAAGGTTGAATTAAAGAAGAAACGCAAATGCTTAGTTTTATATCTTTCTCGGTCTTCTTTTTGTTTATCTTCGGTCGCCTGTTTTCGTAATGTTTAGTATATTATATATAGGCTTTGTGAGCCAAACCTTGGCGGTATCTGATTATAACATAAAAAATGTTTTTACTTGTTAGCGTTAAGGACTGAACTGAGAATCTCCAAGGACTACAAAATTCTTCTAACAAACTTTTCGGATGCGATATTGATTGGGAACAGTGAGGTCATTCAAGGCACTCTTGATCCACTTCCGCCATTCAAGTGAGTCTCTGTATCTTTATTACTAAAACATGCAGGTTAGGTGCCTACACCTCAAAAGACAAAACACCAGGGGGCAACAAAAATACGATAAACTCCTTCAACTAAAAAGACATTATAATATCGCCTTATAATGCTCTGTTTTCTATAGCTTATACCTGCCGAAGGAATCGAAGTATGAAGCAGTTTGGAGAAACGAAAAAAGCAGCGTCTACGGGTGTTCCCCCACCTATGCTATATGATGCCGGACACCCTGCGTCGGTGGGAAAATGCAAGTTATATCTGTCAGAATGAAAAAGACAGCGCTGTAATGTTTTGTTTCTTTTCTCGAATTAATCACCCTTCGGAGCTAGTCATAAAAATGACTCAGAATTTCCAACTACATTACGTAAAGATGTAAAGACCCGTCTTAGTAAAACTACCTAAAACGCTTATAGCAATAATAATCTTGTGCTTTTTATGTGCTGTCAACAAACAAGAGTTTAAATTGTAGTGCGTATGCGGAGAGCAAGTCGTCTGCTTCTTGCTCAACACTTGCGATGACGTCAGAAAGACGCCGAGTTCTGATTGGTTCTGAATGAAGGATAGTGGGTAGACCTCAAGGCAGCTAGTATTCGGGTCTACCCACTATCCTTCCAATCAGAGCCAACCAGAGCGTCGGCGTCCTTCTGACGTCACCGCAAGTCCTGCGCTGGAAGCAGACGACTTGCTCTCCGCATAGAGAACGAGGCACCGCCTGCTGAGCACGATAATAACGAGTCCGAAAGACCGGAGGCCAAAAGTTTTTGAGAGTACAACTTATTAGGATAATGTGGTAATACAGACCCTGACAGAATGATAACAGCTTGGAGGAGCGTCAGTTGCCCCGCCTGCAGCGCGATCATCGTACCTACGATAACACTTCGACCTCTCGTAAGTTTCGAAAGTGTAGACCTAACCAAAGCATGTCGGAAGCCAAATAGCGCGTGCTGGGGGCCGGACCTCTTAAAAAGACGCACCGCCATTGTCTTCCTCTTTATAACTTTTAATGAGTTCGTGATTTTTTTTACTGACATAAATTAAATAGATAAACAATGTGAGATATATCAACAAATTAAACAAATTTGGCAGACTTACCCTGCGTAACACTTGTCGTCTTGAGTCAGGATTCAATTTTCTGCCGTATTTCACAAGAAAGGCAATATCAAAGTGCAAATGGATTATTTATAAAAAGAAAAATACGATGATGACTTTGTCATAAAAATTGCGAGGATCTCTTCTCGTGCCTTAACATTTTATATTGTTGCCTATGTTTACCTTTGTTCTCATGCGTAGCTTTGTAGAAAGAAACGACGTCAACATCCTTCGTATTATTTTCCATTTTATATCGTTCAATAGATTACTTTTTATTTAAGTATGCGTGTAACCACTTGTCAGTCACACTATAGAAATAGATCCATAATTACTGACATTTTTTTCTTCTTCTCATCTTTGATTGCTTACGTTTAGAAACCAGACGGTGGGTCTCTTGCTGTCATCGAAGAAGGTGCCTTGGTTGGCTACAAATCCAGTTCTGTACCTGAGGCATCGCTCCTTCAATAAGGAAGGCAAATCATCCAAACTCTCGAACACTGTAACACTTGACCTAGGAGACATCCCCAATGAAAGCCTCGAAGACAGTAATAAGGCTTTTGAAAACAGGGATGATCTAGGCTGGGTTCGGCTGTTGTTGGTAGGAATATCTCTTGGGTGCCTAGCCATTGCAGTCATATTACTCGCTGCTTATTTTGTTTCGCGTTGAAAATCAAATAAAAAAATTAAAAAACTGAAACTAAAGAAAGTGTTCAAAAAGTTGAAAAGCTGGAGTCGTCAAATCTGCCTGCTTTAGCAATTGAGTGACCGCGAGCTCGATTATAAATAAAGCTTTTCTTGTAAATGAACAAGATCTCACACAGAAAATTCACGTTTGGATTTCGAGCAAAACATTTGGGTTAAGGCATCGCATTGTTGCTCAGCCTAATAAAAACCACCAGAGCAGCTGTTATATGGCTGACGGCAGTTTGATAATTTAGCCTCGTGTTCCAGGAAAAAAGAAACCAGCCACCGGACAACCAAAAAACATGTTTTTCGTGTAAGGCTCGTCAAAATAGAAGGCGCTTGAGAAAATCTGCCATTTGTGTTAAGTTATTATTTCAAACTCTTTTAATACGTATTTAATCGGTAGCTTTATATGCCCAACCAACCCCAGGAGCCACTTAAGCACTAAATGTGTAGGTCGGTCAAACCGTAACCGCTAAATGATAAAAAAAAAGTCCAGCCGGTGCCAGGGGTCGAAGCCCAGTCACCGGCGAGGAAGCAGAGTGCGCTGCTGACTAAGCTACAGGCCCAGCACGCAGGAATGAAAGGAACAGAAACAAATGGCGTGAGAAAGCGCGCGAAAAGAAAAAGTTGAAAAAGAGAAAAAAAAAGAAAAACAGGTGGCGTAGAAAGGGCGCGCGGAACGAGGAGTGGAAAGGGCAGTAAAACGCGCTTTCCCTCTCTTGGTGACACAACAAATTAGTGCGAAGGCTTTGTATTCGGATGATGCTGGAAGGAAGCTCGCGCAGCGACACAGATACAATGGTGTGGCGTAATATGTTTCCATACAAAATCCTGCCCTAGGCACCACCTCAACTAAGAGCACCACCCTCCCCAGGCTCTGAAAGACTCATTTAAACGCGTTTGACAGAATCACCAAATATGCAGCCAATTTGTTTACGTTCAGCTCATTTAAAAGCACGGCAAAGGGGCCAAAGCACGCACTCGTATCTCGCTACACCGCCGTCACCTTCCGCACGATAAAGTCCATCTGCTATGGCCATTGAATGTCATTAGACGAACACGCAAACGTACCTCTGAAGCTATATGTAGCTGCGCCATTGTTAAAATATTGTCGGCTAAACTAAACGCAGCGACCATTTTCCGCAAGAAACTGCCAGCCACTGCAGACGTCAGGGATGACGGTCGACGACGGCGACGACGACGAAATAACGGTCGATGGCGGTAACGCGACTGGTAAACCGAATGTGTTGCTGAACGACTGTGACGAATATATTTATTTGAATCCAAACTGTGAACTAAGACTGTGCCGCCTTGTTATTTCGCTGAGGACGAAGATGCAAGGCACGGTTTTACGCGTTCTCACAAACACACGCCTTTGCTGAGCTTTCCAATGACGTCTTAAGGCTGAACTCATGGAACGAATTATGTGACGAATAACTGGCGAACGCCGCCCGTCGGCACGCTCGCTTCTGCGCGCGACGTAGCAGCCACTGTGTTGATTCTACGCGCTGAGCAAAAGTCGCCGGGCAAAAATTCGTCGGTTATTCGCAGCATATTCGTCACATGGAGTTCAGCCTTTAACCTTCCCCCTAGACACGAGAGGATATAACGAGCACGACGGTCCGTTTACAAAATGTGGGGCTCTAAGCGCCGTTTATGTTGGTAGCAGAACGTATACCTGACGAGACAGGCATGCACGACGAGCGGTCGGCGCATGAAAAGTCACCGTTTCGCAGGCAAGCGGGTGACTGGCTTGGCGCACGGATCAATGGCAGACACCGAGGTCGTCAGATTCTTCTTCCTCTGCAGCATAGTGAATATTCCTGTTTGCTTTGGGGCTGTAAAATGTTGCCGACCGCGTTGACAAACGATTGAAATCTATTACTGTTTCCACCCGCCTTCTCTCTCATCCAGAACATAAAGTTTTCGAGGTGATCAATAAGTATTTCTCATCGGCGGAAATACGAGGAATGTAAGAACTTCAATTTTGACGGTGTTGGTAGTGATGGTCTCAGAGCGCTATGATTTCAAGCTTCCATCGTATACATCGTGGGAACCACGCGTTCCCCGTCTTTCTATCTAGGCATAACACACGCAGGTCGTGGGGGCCGCTATGACAGCGGCTTCCCGGATACGGGGCAAGGCCGCATTCCTCGAAGAGGGCGCTGTTTATTTCGCCCTTTTGGGTGAATGTGCCTCTGGCGCACCCTTGGGAATGATTGTGGACGCGGCCCATCTGCGGGATAAGCCACACCATCTACCCCGGGTGCGTTCATTTCCCGTAGGCCAGATATGCCGACCGCGAACGGCGGCCGGGACTCTCTTGTTTGGGGGAGGCTCTCGTCGCGGCCTCTTTTTTAGGGGCGAAGCTCCTTAAGGTGTATCCACACGACGGACCGGGCCGCGGACCGATTGATCACGTGATGCGCGGCCCGCGGGCCGCCCGGCTGCAATGAGCATCCACACGGCGGACCAAAAGAGCAGACGACAGAGCGAACGGGCCGGTCTAACCCTCGACCTCACAGCTCCGCCAAACGCATGCAGCGAGCTGCTTTGAGGCTATTTGTAAGGAGCCAAGATGGAGGTTGAACGAAAGAGACGTTTGGCCGCGGTGGCCCTGGCGTTGACTATTGAGGACGAGGAGGACTTAAGTGAACCGAAAAGGGCATGCTGGATGAAGCCCTGGATGTGCAGGAAAGATCTTGGTCTGCATAGTCAACTCTTTTCGTCGCACAACAAAAGGTTCGTCTTCTTCGTCTTCAACAGTTGGCGGTCAACAGCCAGCTTGTTGCCAGACTTAGCGCTTCAATTATACTAAAAACGCCGCGGTCCGCCGCCAAAATCCGGGCGAGAAAAGTAGCTTGGCATTTCTCAGAAGCGCGGGCCGCGGACCGCCGGCGGACCTCGAAAACCGGTGACGTAAGATCACGTGATGCGCGGCCCGCGGACCAAACCAGCAATTTGGTCCGTCGTGTGGATACACCTTTAGGGGCTAGCCATGTCCGTAGGTGTCCGTAGCTCCGGCGTCCGGCGCTCGTGCTCCTGCTCGAGAGCTCACGTGCTCACGTGCTCGTGTAAAGCACAACATAAAAAGATGAAAAGAGGAAAAAAAGCACAAAAAAATGATGAAAAAAAAAATCTGTTTGCGCAGTCGACAGGATTTGGACCTGTGCGGGGAGACCCCAATGAATTTCTAATCCATCGCCTTAACCACTCGGCCACGACTGCGGGACGAGTAGGGGGCTCTGAGATGTGGTAGTAACTCAAGAGCTGGGGATGTCATGGATGAAACGTTGCATGTAGCCGCTCGACGTCTATACAGGAGAGGGCGCTGCGGTCAAATGCCTATATAATCGCGTTAAACTTTGCATGCATTGGCTCAACGTTTATAGACGAGAGGGCGCTGCGGTCAAATGCTCAAATGCGTATATAACCACGCTTCGATACCACACATTCTCTTTCTGCCATGGATGAAAACGAACGAAAGGCTCGGCATGCTGCGGCTCAGCGTCTACGCAGACAAGCACCACCAGAGCTTCGCCCCAATCAACATCATTCACCACGTGGAGATGCGGTCAATTTTTGTGCTTCTCCGTCGTCCCACGAATCTGCCTAATACGGCAGTGCCCCCCCCCCCCCCCAGGTGAATTTGTCTAATACGACATCGCCGACACTTTTCCGCTTTTCATTTAATAGTTTTGCCGCCGGGCACAGCGTGGTGGCACAGAAGCCAATAAACCGCAGCTTCTTCAGAATTCTTGTGTTTCGGAGTGATTCATCTCTTCGGAGCCCACGGCAGCCTTCGGACGGACCCGGCCGTAGCCGTCCTCAACATCCAGCTACGGAGTGGTATCGACCTCGTGGTGCAGTGAGGTAAGTCGAATCCAACAACATTACAAACACCATCGAACTTGTTGTTCGCAAGGTAATGACGTCACGAGAGGTAAACATACGAGGGTGCCACCAAAACATCTCACCTTAGCATGGGCTAACTGCGAAGGCTGAGTAAGCGCGAAGGGCTAGCCTTGACTGTCTTAACTGGAGCACGAGCGCTCGTCCAGCCGCCGAGGCTTCATCCAAAGCAGCTAGCTCGCGCTTTTATCATGTGCGGCTAACTCCGCCTTTAGCGCGAGCTTTAATGCGCAGGCACGCGCAACCAAAGCACTGCGGAAGCCAGCGAGCTCGCGCTGAAGGCGGAGCTTCTAGTCCCAGCTTAAAGGGAGTATAGCCCTGGTATTCAGCCCAGCAATCAGTAATGAGTGTTATTCTAGGTCGGACCCATTCCGCTATAAGCGCCATTGGGGTTTCAGCGTCACGGGTGTCAACAGGCACGAGGAAGCAGCGTCCGATGTACACCGCGGTCCGATGTCACGCTCCACACTGACTACGCACTGACCACGCCTTAAGCGCCCACGGTCCCACTGAATGTGGCAGTTTAGGTACTTTTGGCAGGTCATTACTCATCTCCTTTTAAATACTGTTTTGTGGGATTGATGTCATTCGAAAGGCAATGCAATCCTCTTTCATTTGATATTATGTATGTATTGGTTTATACTGTTCATGCGCATTTGTAGCGTTGCGAATATGATGGCGCGGACCCTCACTTGCTCCACTGGTTCATGTTTTATGAACGATTCATTAAAGATAACACGGTTCCAATAGAGCAGTTTTGTTAAGATGATGTCGGAGCAGAATGTAACGATATACTTTTTTGGTATTTGCACTACTTTGTTTTTTTCAGCTTTCCAAATATTGCCCTAAAATTGACATTTTTCAGCACAAATATGTTTTTAATGACAAGCGCTAGGGCAATGAAATTAGCTACAGATGTAGTGCTTATAATTGGTAATATGCAGAAAAAAATCTAATGTTGTGTAAAATATTTTTGCTTTAGATATTCTATATCAAACGTAGCACTTTTTTGTGCTTCGAGTCATGGTAATTCAAATGCCGCTGAGTAAATAATTAAACTATGGTAAAATCTTTTATAACATTTAGAACTACAATAGTTGCCCAAGAGGTGGACGGTGGCTTTTTTTTATTTTCGAAGTCATAACGCTCCGGGAGCCCTTCAAACTTACCTGTTTTTGACGCACATCTTTTTGGACATCAAACAGATTTATTGGCATCTAATAACATTTATTGTATGGAATAGATATACATTGCGATGTATTAGATTTTCCCAATGATCTTGCTTTGGTTTTTTGATAGTTGTAGAGCTTAGCTAATTTTAAGAACAATTAAAAACTGTTTGGGTGTTTTGTTGCGCTACCTGGCGGATGGCAGACAAAACTGCTGATTTCTAAGTTCAAAAAATTTTCGAGGGCGGCGTTGGCGTCTGTATCATCATCAATCTCCGTGTCGTTTTACCTTCACATTTAGAAAATATATTTGAAGATTTACTATCGATAAATGAACGGTTTAAGTACTGGGTCAGGTTAATAAATCTAAGACAAATAATTACACAAGCGTAGCGTGATATAAAGTGTTCATTATTCGATGTAATTGAAATCAATAAACGATAAAGACGAAGACGG
>JAZHYW010001352.1:0-47356 GCA_037355805.1 Ixodes ricinus
TGCAGGGGACGCGAAGGCGCGGATGCTAGGCAGCGTGCTGAGGCGCGCTAGGCAAGGAAAATAGTGCGGCGAGGAGCCCGCTGCGATTTCGCCGTCATGGTCCTCCCGTTGTTTCCTGTTTCCCTCTCGATTGCAAAAATCGCACCCGCGGATCCTGCGGGTCCCGTGTGAAGTGAAGTCATCAATTCATTGCGGTAAACGACGCAGCGACTGAGCAGAAAACGCCGTCCCCTCGCTTTCGGACGAGAGCTCGACGACTCGCCAAGATGGCCGGATGTGCCGGTCGCGTTTCGCGCATCGGCTCCGCGATAGCGCCGCACCGCGCGCACAGCGGACGCGAGCAACCGGTCGTCGTGCGTGTCGTCTGCTTCCGATACCTTGGAAACGGATGTCCCAAAACATCGCTCGCGTTATAAAAAAAAAGGAGGATTGTATTGTACCCAGCTGACGCACATAATGTTCAATGACTTAGGAAGCTTTCGGCCTCGTTCCGATTTTGGTCTTGGATCTATATTTTTCGAACGCAAAGCGGAAAATATGTTCCCCCGCAACTCGGCGCTCTGGAAGGCCACTTTCCCGCACGAAGGTCGGCCCCAGTTCTGCCCGCGTGACCACTCCTCCGCCAATACCGGAGATGGCGGCGAGGGCGGAAAAGGAACGCGATACTCTGGCTCTGCAAGCAGAGCCTATACAGTTACTCTACGTGCGGCGTCCGGAGCGCGGTTTCGGCTCATATTGTACAACATGGAAGAGAGAGAGAGGGAAAAAAAAGGGGGGGGGGGGCGGGCGTGCAGTGTCGTGCTCGCTCCCTCCCACAGTCATACCCCCCTCCCGTGAAACCTACGTTAATATAGTTGAAAAAAAAAAAAATTGGCAGCCCAACTATGCCTACCCTGCATCCGCATCGTCATACAATACAAGTTTCGTTCAGAGGTTACTTACCACCATCACGTTAAGGGCGTAGTATTGCTTCCTGCACCGATACGCAGCCTTCGTGACGGTGGGGTCGTACTTGGACGGGCCGACGATGCTTATCATCGTCCCGTCGATGCACCCGATGACGCCCGGAATCCTGCCGAGTAGTTGGAAGCCCCTCTCCAAGTCGCCCCTCGCTTGCCGTCTGGGGGAAGTGGATCCAGCAGCCTTGTTGGATCCCCAGACGGCGATGCTGACCGTGCCTTGATCACGTATACGCTCGTCGCTCACCACCATGCCTTCTGAAGCTCCCGTAGCGTGAAACCGAAGGGTGCACAGCACTTGGTCCTCCACAGTCATGACTGTACTTGACCGACGCAGTCTCTGCAGCTCCGGCTCCTCGCGGAGTTCGTCACACAGCCACCGCACTAAAGTCTTCGCCAGGCGGTACTGCTTCCGAAATACGTGCTCCGGGAGTTCAAAAGCATCCCGATGGCTCCGGTTGCGCTTGTCCACCGGATACAACAGTTCAAATATCGGGGTGCAGTCCATCGTTCGCCGGGACGGCGCGGACGCGTTGCACCCCATCTTGCATCGTTCTTTCGAAGCGACGTAACAGCAAACTATTCACATGCAACGCCTCCTGTACTAAGATGCCTGTCAGGTGGCTCGCTCTCCCATTGCGGCCGGTCTGCCATCGTATTGTAGCCAAACGCCACGAGGTGGCGCTCGCCTCCGACCCTATTTTTTTGGCTAGGCGCGAGCATGGGAACAGCTACAACATCATCATCAGCAACTCTTGCTGGGCGCTCGGCCATCTCGGCGCAACTGGCGCGGCCGGCCGCTCGCAACTGAGTGCTAATTTTATTTATTTTAACATTAGTTTTAGTTTCAGTTTTTGGTTTACGGTTTAGCATCCTATTGAAGAAAAAGACCCGATTATTCTCCATGGCCCTAGCCCATAATACCAAAAGAAGACGAAGACGAAAGTGTAAATATACCAAAGAGTGAGCCAGCGCTGCGTAAGTTTGTCTTTCTTTTGTGTGCGTGGACTGGAGTAACTGTTTTGCGGGTGCGCTGTTCCGCCTGTACAGCACCACGTCATTCATAGCCTTCGCACTCTCTTTGCGCTGTTAACGCCAGGGATGACACTGCACTATTCGATTTGAAGCACTATTCGCACACCCCTACTGGTATCACAATAGCAGACGTCAAATCTCCCGCGCTCTCGCGGCCGCGAGCGATAGGGTCAGTTGGCAGCGCCCCTCGCGGTCGTTTCGGTGAAGGGGAGGAGGAAAAAGGGAGAGGGCACGGCAGGACGCTCGCCGCTCTCATGACAGGCATCTTAGTACAGGAGGCGTTGTCACATGTCATTTTGACGTCACGTCCGTTAATGGTGGAGCTTCCGGTTTACCGATTTCCGCTCACTTTTTCTTTGTTTTCTTCTGCAGATACCGTCATCAGCGATTCCACCAATCAACATCCAAAAAGCGTTGTTGACGTCACTTCCTTCTCCTAGTCTCCCTGGGTGTCCAAAAAGCGCAACATAGCTACCCAGGAAGCCGTTCGAATGTACGGCCAGTGAAAACAGTAGCTGCGGTTCCTCGGCAATCCCAGACTTGCCGGAGGCAATAGGTTAAACCTAACGACGCATACGTCGTCGTAGAACGTCAGGATGCCCTGGTTCAGCACCCTCGTCGCCAAAAAGTATGTTAAGGCAGCCTAGGTAATGACCAGTCTAGTCGGGGTACCATGTCAGACTATTTACTCAGCTCGTGCCGTGTGTTAACGTCGTCGTCGTTAGACTAGCTAAGAAAAAGAGAAAGAAAATAAAGCGATTGAGAACATAACACAATGGAACTGATAGGACGTATTTTTTACGGCTCCTGCGAGATTAACCTAGCACCCACTTCACTGGCCTGCGGGTTCCCTGTGGCCTTGGCCCTGGCCTCGGGCCAGACCAGCTCGGGTGGGGACCTATTACCATCGCCGCCGGAGGCTTCCGGCACAGAAATGTCCAGCCTGACCCAGCAACAGCCACCACCCGGAGCCGACCATTTCCCCGATGACAGACCTCTATACGGAACCTTTCACCCACTGCAAGTAAGCCTTCCACCATCTCAAGAACAACCACAGAGACCACCGCCACCAAGTCTCGATCATACATTTAATGTATTAGCGACACTGATTCAACAGAACCCCGCATTCCTCGAGGCACTGAATCATTTTATGGCGCAGTTCATACCGCCCCCGCAAGCTGAGCACTGCCCACCTCAACAAGTGCGGCAAAAAGAACCACGGCACCGGCGTTCATCGACACGTAGTAGTGCAAGATCTCGCTCGCCTAGAAGCGAAACAAATACGCAAGATGACACGACCTTGTCAAAAGAGCACCAGCATATTCCGGATAGCGACCATTCCTATACAGCACGTTCGCTAACATCAGATGGCAACCAGTTTCCAACAGTCACCGCATCTCAGTGCCATGGCGGCCTTAACCAAGAACACAACACCGAAGTGCCCTTGCAACATGGAACGTCACCGCAAGCTGCGTCGCAGAATATGGAGGGAGATGACGACCAAGAGTGGCCGCTCCCGGGCGCAACACAACGAAAGAGGAAAAGAAACCCACTGACTCCGGAGGATGCGGAAGCGTCAAAACCAATTCCACAACCAACACAGACGGTGGTACTCCGGTCCATTGGAAGAAAGGCAGTGAATACCTTCACAGGGCAAGAAATCTTTGACGCTGTCAAGCAAACCGGCATTCAGAGCAATGAGCAGTACACTGTTCATCGTAATGAAAAGGCAAATGCAATAGCCATAACAACACGCGATCCCCTAACATTGGAGAAACTTCTAAAGGTGAAGGAAATACGAAAGGGCACAGAAGTCCACCAACTGCAGCCCTATAAAGCTATGGCAGGAAACGAATGCCGGGGAGTACTCTACCTCCCGGGCGAGGGAAACGAGGTGAACGCCGAGTCTCTACAGGCAGACATTGTGTGCAAAAGTCACAAAGTCGTTGCAGCAAGACCGATGGGACCCAAGGGGAACACCATCCTCGTGACATTTGAAGGCAGAGTTCTCCCCAAAAAAGTCAGCTACATGAGTGAGGTCCTTAATGTACGCGAGTACCGCCCACGTCCACTGGTGTGTTTTCGCTGCCACGCGATCGGACATAAGATGGATGTGTGCCCTAGGGACACTGCTCGATGCGGAACGTGCGGCTCCGAGCACGACGGCATGGACGGATGTGAGCAAACCCCAAAGTGCAGGAACTGCGGCGGTGCCCACGTAGCCACCAGCAAAGACTGCCCGCAGCGAGCGATCCCACCGCGGCGCAACAACCAAAAACCAACAGCAGGAAAGGATCAAGGACAGGAAAAGCCTCCACCTCTGCCAACAGCTCCAGCACCGCCGGCACACTTAGGCGGCGGGACCTCATATGCAGCTAAGACCACGGGATCGATTCAACCCAAGACACCACCAGCGCATCAATCACAACAGGCCGGCATGATGTTACAAACTCTGCACGCCCAGCAAGCAGGGTTCGCGCGACTGGAAAAACAGATGACCGCGCTCACGGCGGCCATACATATGCTGATTAAAACGCATAATGCCAAGCACTAATCAACTCAACACAAACGCCAACCAACATAAATTACCCCCACACGTAAACACACCTCACGGCGTTCCAACCCATCCCCGAGGATACTTCAGTGGAACTGCGGAGGGTTGCAGCCAAAGCTACCGGAACTTAAAATTCGTCTGCAAGCACTAAAAGACCGCGCACCAGACGTTATCCTTCTTCAGGAAGCTAATGTTGACAAAATCAGAATTCGAGGATATAACACATATATACAGCCGAGCATTAAAAGACAAACAAATAACTACGGTGTCGTAGCCACATTAGTCAAGAAAAACATACACAAACACAATTAAATTCTGAGACAGCGTGTTCAGACGACCGTGAGATCGTCTCTACGCGAGTCAAACTCGGAGATACTGTGATCGACATACACAACACATACATAAGGCCGTCCGTGAGCTCCAACGAGGCTGCTTGGATCAAGGGACTCGTAGCAATGGGCCGGCACACCATCCTGGCTGGCGACTTCAACGCTCGTCACACCGCGTGGGGATACCCCGATGAGAACGCCCGGGGAAAGAACATAAAGAAAGCCTGCGTTGCAGCCAAGCTCAAGCTTTGCAACAGCCCTGAAGTACCCACCCGGTTGGCCCAGATACCCGGACATAACGACACTTCACCCGACCTAACCTGGGCATCACCAAAATTGAAAATCCAATGGCAAGTACAGTCGGACCCCATGGGCAGCGATCACCTTCCCATTTTTATCCAGCTCTCCATTCGCTCCTCCCCAAGACGGCGAGCAACCTTCACCAAGTGGGACAACTATCGTACCGCAATAGGTCGTCACAACGGCGTCCCCCTCGCGGAGCGCATCCAGCTCGCGCTCAAAGAGGCCCGCACCGAGTACCAGGTGAAAGAGGGCACGCCACCCCTCGACCTCCGCCTGGTCAAGCTGTGGGAAAAACGACTCAAGGCGCTCGTTCGGTACAGGGCCAGGAAATCCCTCACGAACAAGATCTGCCTGAATCAGGCCACAGCCGAGGCCAAAAGATACACGATCGAGCTCTGCCGCACCACCTGGAGAGGGATGTGCGACTCTTTCAACGACAGGACAGGCTACATGAAGGTTTGGCATGCGTACAAGGGACTCGCCGGCAAGACTAAAACCCGCAACACCGGGAGCAACCTAGCTCTGCGTCTTAACATAACCGAGGAACAACTTGCGGAATTAGCCGGGGAACAGTTCTTCCCTCAACAACCTACGCCGCCACCGGCCGAGGTCTACACACTACTGCCCATCATAAACGAACAACAGGGGGACGCACCATTCACTATGGCGGAGCTCATTGACGCCCTTAGCTTGGCGAAGGCGAACTCTGCACCTGGTCCAGACCAAGTCACCATAACGGCGCTCCGGAACCTTCCGATGGAAGCGATGAACGAACTCCTCGACACATACAATGCGGTCTGGTTGGAAGGCGCAATGCCGGCGGAGTGGAAACGGTCCACAGTGATTCCCATTCCGAAGCCCGGCAAGACTCCACACGCAATAGCAAACCTCCGACCGATATCCCTCACTTCCAATTTAAGCAAGGTATTGGAGCGCATGGTCACCGGCCGCCTGCAATGGATCCTCGAGACTACGGGAGCCCTCCATCCCATGCAGACTGGTTTCCGACCTCAAATGTCAACTCAAGACAGCCTGGTAATGATTTATCACGACCTCTACGAACGCCACCTCTCCAATTTCCAGCCTCGGACACTCGTCGCCATCGACTTGCGAAAGGCCTTTGACTCTATCCCGCACTCCACCGTGGTCGCTGCTGCACAGAGGCGAGGCATACAGGGCCGCCCCTTAAATTTTATCAAAACCTTTCTAGAAAATCGCACTTACCAGGTGGCGATCGGAAATACAAAAGGGTGCTGGAAGGCCAACAACATCGGCGTACCTCAAGGGGCGGTTCTGTCGCCGCTCCTTTTCAACCTCGCCATGACCGACCTCGCCCTAGCCCTTGAGGCCGTTCCACAGGTGCGTTATACCATTTATGCAGATGACGTCACCCTGTGGACGACAGCCGGACTGGCATCCGACCAGCAATACCACATGCAACGTGCCCTTGACGTCGTCACCACTTTCGCACAAAACAGCGGACTTGAGCTTTCTAAGGAGAAAACCATGTATATGGTAATTCCCGCAAAGTGCAAGAAATCACGAACAGACATTCATCTTCACGTGGAAGGCGCTCCCATCACAGAGGCAGACAGTGTGAAAATATTGGGTGTCCCCTTCGACCACCACGGAAGGGCCAACACATGGATGACGCACGTAAAAAAGCAGTGGAAAAACGGTCTGACCCTCCTCAAAGCAATTACCAACAAAGCTTGGGGTGCTCAGGAAGACCTATTACGCCGCCTCGCGCGGACTCTTCTAGTGTCAAAAGTTATTTATGGACTGAACTTTCAAAATCTAACTCAGACGCAGGAAACCACACTCGTCACAATGAATCGGGCCGCAATGAGGATTGTCACGGGTCTCCCTCGCTTCACGCGGGTGGAAGAGCTCGAACGCATCGCGCAGATGAATACCATTCAAGAAATCGCCGAAGAACAACGAATCAGCCAAGCCCTGCGCCTGTCCCGGACCCCCCAAGGCAGAACTATCCTGACACTGAGTGGGCGTGCCCATCTCATTGAAGGCCCATTTATGCCGACGCCTCCGCCCCCATGGGAAACGGAGGCGGTCACCGTCGCCAAACCGATTCCAAAAACCAAGG
Source organism: Ixodes ricinus (assembly GCA_037355805.1). Lineage (NCBI taxonomy): Eukaryota > Metazoa > Arthropoda > Arachnida > Ixodida > Ixodidae > Ixodes > Ixodes ricinus. The sequence continues at coordinate 7,285 of JAZHYW010001352.1, forward strand.
GAACGACTCGCCGGGACGAAGAGTCACTCAGGCCTCTAACCACATGGCAGAAGTCCGCGGTCTCGGAGAGCACGTCGAAGTGTTTTACACAGACGCCTCGCGCTCTGAGACCGGCCGCACGGCTATCGCCTGGTACTCCCCTACAAAACAGGACACACAGCAAGAAATAACTGAAAACACGAAGAGCACGTGCTCCGCAGAACTGCGGGCGATCTTGATGGCGACACAGGCAGCCATTCTGAAGAGAGCCAACATCACAGAAACTCGCATATATACAGATTCTCAAGAGGCACTCCGCGAGTTGCGTCGCACGGACACATGTAACGCCGTGGTCGCACAGATCCGAACACTGGTGCGCAAAGTGAAGGACGACCAAACGATCACTGTCGCGTGGCTGCCAGGCCACGAAGGCATCCCTGGGAACGAGAGGGCGAATGGGGCCGCGAGGGCAGAGCTACAAGCAACACAGCCCTCACAAGGCCCGGTTCCTCCGCTCAGTCCTCGGAAGGTGCCTGAGGACACTGCCGACTTTGACCTTACCGAGGTCAAACGCGCAGAACGAGCAGCACGCAAGGCGCGCCTCACTACTCTCCTGCCGCCCAACCCTCACCGCATTCCGAGCAGCTTTCCGCGATGGGAGCGGGTGGCCCTCAACCGACTCCAAACGAAGACGGGGCTGACGCCAGACTGGCTGTCAAGAATCTACCATCCGACGGATCCAGACGACGTCGGCCCCGATCCGAACTGCGACCACTGCGGCGTTCCTGCCACCTGCTCCCATCTCGTGTGGGACTGCGCGGAATCCGCGCCGGAGCGCGAGGCCGCAATCCGCAACCTACCCTACCACATACGGCCTTGCTCCTACACAGAGTGGACCAAGCCAACAACCGCCATTCTTAATGAACAAAAACTCATCTACACATCTCTCATCGACTTCCTCCGATCCTCCGGGATCGGTAGGTTCATCTAATCATCGTCATTTTCACTTCCCTTCACCCTTTCCCCCGCCTACTCTGAGGCCTTCAGGCCAGAAGGCGGCATCACAATAAACGTTTTTACATACACAACACAGTGGCCAGAGCCTGTTGAACTGCTAGCTGCTGTGATTTACACAAAACAGACATCTTAGTAAACAATAAATATAGCAGTAAATGCTATATTTATTGTTTACTGAGACGTCCGTTTTGTTAAGAATCACTGCAGCTAGCAGTTCAACAGGCTCTGGCCATCGCTGCAAGGTGGGGACAACACGCCAGCTAATTTTGTAAGTAGGAACGATTCCTGTCGTCGCGCATCAGGTACAGCTGAGTGATTCAGATTTACGGTTTTTTACCGTTGCAACTTACGGACAACACGCCAGCTAATTTTCGATACCGGAATGATTTCGGTCGTTGCACATCACGTGAAGCTCAGTCATTAAGCGTTACGGTTTCCTGCCGTCGCAAGTTACGGACAACACGCCAGCTAATTTTTGATGCCGGAACACTTCCCGTATCTGTGGATCACGTGCATGAGAGTTACGGTTTTCTGCCATGCTTCTACGGGTCAAGTTACGGACAAACACCATAGGGCCTCATTACTGTCATGCACGTAATACCTAGTTAATGCTGTGACCGTGATGCAAGACAACGGAAATTGTACCGGCATCAAAAATTAACTGGCAATTTCAGTAATTTGACGGGATTTTTTTTCTTTTACAGTGCACAGCCTATGGGCAAGTTCCTAGGCCACATCGTTTCCGGAAAATGAAACCTGATCCTTAAAAGGTAACAAGGTGTAAAGTTGGGCGAGTTGGTTGATTGTCATATTGAATGGGTTAGAACAGCGCAAAAAGACGAAGGGCCAGTAAAAGGAAACACATAGACTCAGGATTACATGGACAAAGGTCCATGCAATCACAGTGATCACACCACCATCAGATGTGAAAGAACTGAGATAGTTTTGGGGGCGGCAAACAACCTTGCCAAGTTTTTGCCACACCTGGCCAACGCAATGAAGCCAATGCGGGCTCAAATTGAGAAAGTAGTGCACGCGATCACCTCGGCCTGTGATAACTTCTAAATGTACAGACTCCAGATTTTTTAACAGTATCGCGCGAACGCCAACCAGTTGGTAGATCGCTGTTTTATCGCGGCGTGAAACAGCAAAGTGAGCGAGGCCAGGCGTGTGCCTTCTGTCACACGCGCGTTATCTCACAGACCTGGTTTTTCGCGCCGTGATAAGGCGCCGATCTACCAACCGGTAGGCGTTCGCGCCGGCCCCAGGCCGGCGCGCCTTATCTACCGCGGCCGGTCGACGTTCGCGCAATATTGTCACGAATGGCAGTTGATGAGGCGACGAATGACTGAAGAAAGCTAAAGTTTAATTTAAACGTTCTTGTGCCTCCCTTCCCCCCCCCTAAAAAAAGAAGAAAAAAAAGGGCTAGCGCTATAGGCGTCGATGGCGACGTAACAACAAAACCAAGCGCTGAGGCGAGACTGACTCCGGCTCGCAAAGTGGTGCATTTTCTGTACCCGCGTGTGTTTCTCGAAGATTAGGCATATGCCTTTTGGGCGTAGAACATTAGTAACTCGATAAAATGACAATGTTCTCGAACTTCCGAGAAAGACAAGTTGAAAGAATAAATAAAAGAACACTCCGCCCCCTGGAATCGAACCTGTATCCTCTGTGCGACAGCCAAGTGCGGTAACCACTCGGCCACGCACGTGGCACTAGAGTCACTAAATAAAGCTACGCTTTCAGAGTACCGCATTCCTTTTCTTTGCCATTTCGCCGACAATACAGTCGCTCTATTCAACTATATCCTGGTTCGCTGCGGCATCGTTGGACAACGGCCGTCACGTGAGTCGCTATCATCATCATCATCGTGTTTTTCAACGCCACCATCTTGGGTCCAGCGATGCTCTGCTTGCTGCTGTTTGGTGTTTACTGCCCGCGCACGCTGGAGTCCGATCGCTCGCTACGCGCGTTATCCGTGCTACGTCGAGATACGGACAACACGACATTGATTCGCCACCACAGCTGCGGTTACGGCAGCTGGCGCAGGAGACGGCTTACAGCTCAGCGGCCCAGCTACAGTCACTCCTCCAACTGCGCGCGGACTCCAAGATGGCGTCGCCTGACGCGCTTCAGACGCCATGTTTGGGAGTTTCGGTACTCTGAAAGCGTAGCTTTATTTAGTGACTCTACGTGGCACTACTCCCCCTTCAAAAGCGCCTCGCCTAGATGCATCATGCCAGGAGGCAAAAAAAAATAATGGCAGACTACGGAGGTTTGTAAAACACAGTCTTGCCGAGTGTAGTAGGGAAACGCAGTTCACAGTATGATCGAGCCTAGTACCGCATGAGGCGCACGACGTGGACGACTTCCGGTAGTGGAGGGCGGCGTGATGAAGTCCGTGTTCCGTCGGGCATCACCTCGTAGTGTCAGGTCTCCGAGTCGCCGAAGCACCTTGTAGGGTCGAAAATACCGCTTTAAACGGTTCTCGCTGAGACCGCGGCGGCGAATGGGTGTCCACATCCACTCTCTGTCTTCGGGCCGAAAGTGGACGTCGCGACGACGAAGGTTGTACCGTCCCACGTCAACACGTTGTTGGTCATGGATCCGCAGGCGGGCGAGCTGGCGTACCTCCTCTGCCCGTTGGGGTATCAACTGGGCATCGTCGGTTCCGTCCCATTCTGGGTCGTGGGGTAGCATTACGTCAAGCATCGTTGTCACCTTTCTGCCATCCACCAGCTGAGAATGGTGTCATTCTGGTGGTCTCTTGAACCGCAGTGTTGTAGGCAAACGTGACGTACGGCAATACTTCATTCCTATGTCTTGTGCTCAACGTCTTTGTACATAGCGATCATGTCGGCGAAGAGCCGACATGATCGCTATGCCGCTCCGTCAGTCTGTTGGTCTGCGGATGGTAGGCCGTGATGCGACGATGGCTCAGTGTGGCTGAGACGAAGAATTTCTTGCCTCAGCTGGGCCATGAACGATGATCCACGGTCTGTAATGAGGACTGCGAGGGTGCCGTGCCGGAGGAAAATGGACTCGATGAAGAACTTTGTCAACTTCAATCAGCGTACCTCGACGGAAGGGCTTTCGTCTCGGCGTATCGTGTGAGATAATTGGTCGCGACAATTATCCGTCGGTTTCCATTGCGTCGATGGTAGGAATAGTCCAAGTAAATCCATTCCGATTTGCTGGAACGGTGCAGTTGGCGAAGGCATTGGTTGCAGGAGATCTGCCGGCTTCTTCGGTGGTTTCTTGCGCCGCTGTCGCTCATGGCATGGCCGTGTGTAGAGTGTGGACGGTTTTGGGGAGCTTGGGCCAGTAATACGTTTCACAAATATGGGCCAGTGTCCGACTGCAACCAAGTGACGGGGCGTCGGGTCGTTGTGACATGCTTGAAAGACCTGCTCTCGAAGGTTGGTTGGGATTACCAGCAGCCGCGTCAAGTTGTTGTCCCCGAAGTTTTCTTCGTAGAGTACACCTTGTCGATAGGCGAAGGTCGGCAGGGCTCGTGAGAAAACACGTGGTATGGTAAACCCGCGCCCTTCCAGATGCTATATTAATGCGCGTAGCTTAGGATCGCCTCGTTGACGTCTCGCCACGTCGTCGGTGTTCACTGCGCCTAGGAAGAGCTGGTCGTCATCGTCGGCGCTGGTGCCGGAAGTTGCCTCGAAAGGTGCTCTGGACAGGCAGTCGGCGTCGCTGTGCTTGCGGCCTGACTTGTAGACCACAGCCATGTTGAACTTTTGTAGTCCGAGACTCCGTCGAACGAGATGTCCTGAAGGGTCCTTCAGGTTTCCAAGCCAGCAAAGTCTGTGGTGGTCTGTGACTACACGGAACGGGCTCCCGTTCAAGTACGGGCGAAACTTTGCCATTGCCTAGACAACCCTAAGGCATTGTTTTTCGGTCGTGGAGTAATTTCTGTCTGCCTTTGAAAACACCCGACTTGCGGAGGCGATGACTCGCTCGCTGCCTTCTTGCACTTGAACCAGTACCGCTTCAAGACCTGCGTTACTAGCGTACGTGTGAATCTCGGTTCTCGCATCCTGATCAAAGCGTCCAAAAACAGGTGGTGTCTGGAGTCTTCGCTTCAGCTCGTCGAATTCCTACTGCTGCTCCTCGGCCCATTCTAACTTTTCGGCGTCCTTCGTGAGGTTTGTGAGCGGTGCGGAAATCTTTGTGATATGCCGAACGAAGCGTCGATAGTAAGCACATAGTCCAAGTAATCGTCGCACGGCCTTCTTGTCTGTCGGTGGTGTAAATGCCGCGACGGCACGAGTCTTCTCTGGGTCTGCACTAATGTAACGTCAGGCCGGCCAGTACGTTGTCAATGACACGCTGGAAAGTAGCTGGCGCCGTGTATAGTCCGAATGGCATCACCTTGAACTCGTAGAGTCCATCCGGCGTAACGAAGGCTGTCTTCTCTCGGTCCCGTTCGTCGACTTCGATCTGCGAGTAGCCGCTGTTTAGGTCCATCGATGAAAAATATCGAGGGGCGCAGCCGGTCTAGCGTGTCGTCGATACGGGGGAGTGAATGCACGTCTTTCTTCGTCACCGCGTTCAGCTGCCGGTAATCCGCGCAGAACCAAAGCGTTCAGTCCTTCTTAACCAGTGCGACTGGAAAGGCCCGCGGGCTGCTTGACGGCTGGATTATGTCGCCGTTCAGCATCTCTTGAACTTGCTCCTTAATTACTTCCTTTCTCTTACGGAAACTTTGTACGGCGATCAATGCACAGGAAGTGCGTCGTCCTCGGTAACGATGCGGTGCTTCGCGACGGCTGTTTGGTGCACCTTCGACGACGTCGCAAAAAAGACGCTGTGTTCGGTGAGGAGGTCAATCAGCTGCCGTCGTTTCGTGCCCGGAAGCTTGGTGTCAATGTCGATCTACGCTGGCGACAGATTGTCTTGCTGAGGTGGTGGGGATTCTTCAGTAGAAGCGGCGATTGTGACGTAGTTCCCGATTACCTCGATGTGGCGCACGGCGGTGCCTTTTCGTAGGTGCTGACGCACTTGTCGAAAGTTTTTGTAACGAGGACCATGGTATGCCCGTCCTGAAGCTTCGTTACACCTTTTGCGAGGCCTATTCCTGTCCGTAGAAGCAAGTGGACGCTGCTCTCAAGCAGAGCTTCGACAGAGGAAGCTTCATCGGTCCCGACGGGTACAAACATAAATGATCATGGCGGCAGGTTTACATGGTCGGCGAGAACTCGGACTGCGGGTGACGTCACTTTGGGTTTCTCCTGCGGTAGGGCAGGTTTTTGTAGCGTCAACCTGTTCGCTCCCAAGTTGATGACCGTATTCACACAAGAAGTCCGTCTCGAGTACAACGCCTCTTCCACAGTCCTGCAGAACAACGAACTCCACTGGACACGTCTCGTAATGAATCTTGACCCGGGCGGTGCACCTTCCAACAAGTGTAATAAGGTGTCATCCGGCGGTGTGTATCTGCGGTTCATCCCACGGTGTAGTGACTTTCCGGGGGCGTCGAGAGAGTCTCCCACCCAAAGCGGAGTAGTCCGCTCCGGTGTCCACAATAGCCGACGCGTCGTGGCCGTCGATGACAACGTTGAGGTTGTTGGGCACAGTTGCGGGAGCGTCGTCCTGACACGTGTCGTCGGGAGAATGGGAGCTCTCCTGCCTTCTGGAGGTTCTTTACTTCGGTCGCCTTCGGCAACGCCACCTCCAGGCGTTACCGCACGAAGTTTTTCCGGCGACGCAGGGGAAACAGGCTCTCTCGGCGGGATGGTGGCGCTGGAGACACTGAACGTCGTGGCGATGGTGAGCATAATTTACGGCGGAGAGGCGGCGAACGTCGAAGATACTCGTCTATGTCGCGAGGACATTCGCCGTGTCTTGGGCGCGGGTCGTTCAGATGGAACCCGCGTAACCCAGATTGTCGGTAGGGGCATCGACGGTAGACGTCGTCGGCTTCCCCGCAGTGTTAGCAAAGCTGGCGTAGGTCGGCTGTTCGCCACACGTAGGCTTTTCTCGGCGTTGGACGCTCCGAGCAGACGTACTGGACTTTCTCTACTTGGCGTCGAAGATACTGCGGCATTGTAGTGTCTTGTCAAGGTGGCGCCGGGGCTTGGCGGTCAGCTGTCGACGGCCGTCAGGCCATGGCGGCGTAACCCAACGTCGGTTCCTCCGGTGTCGCCCTGTTGATGGGAACTCCAGGTTGGACCGCCCGTGGTACTTCCTCGCGCACAGCCTCCGCGATGGAGAGTGTCGCTGGACGACTAGCTGTTTGCAGCAACCTTCAGAGTTCCTCCCAGACGACCTCCCGAATAACTGCTCGGATGTCCGACGTACCAGGAGCGTTTTCGCCGCTAAGCATCGCTGATGCAGCGAAGCTTAGATGTCGCTGGCAGTGGGAAGCGCGCGCTTGGAGGGCGCGCTCGATGTTTGTTGCCTAGTTGAAGAAGGCTTCGACGATGACCGGCGGGTTGCGGACGAGGCCTTCAAAGATGTCGTCTCTCACACCGCGCATGAGAACCCGCAGTTTCTTGTCGTCTGTGGCTCGTGGTTCGACACGCGCGCTCAAGCGCAGGACCTCTTCCACGAAGCTGGTGACGCTTTTGTTGGAGCTTTGGGTTCGAATCCAGAAAGATCCTCTACCCTCTCCCGTCGGTGTAGGGTGGCGAAGGTCCGCTGCAACCCGGCCACTCAGATGTCCCACAATGTAAATGAAGCCCCGTGGTTCTCGAACCAATGCCTCCCAGTACCTTCCAGCGAAAGGTCGAGGTTCTGCGGGCACTGCTCCGCCGTCCATCCGTTGTGGCGTGTCAAACACTCGTAGTGTTAGATGCAATCCTCACCGTCCTCGTGGATCTCGCCGTGGAAGAAAGTCGGCATACGAGGAGCGACGGGATGGTAGACGATGGAAGGGACGGTCGAGTTCTGCTGGAATATTGTCACGAACGGAGGTGACACGAAGACGAGCAGTGAACTGAAAAATAAAGGTTTAATAGGCGAACTTGTGCCAACCAAAAATAAGTAAAGAACGAAAGAGCGTCGAGGCAGCAGAAAAGCAGGCGGCGATTCGGCGGCGACAACAGAGCGCGCGGGACTGCGTCGACAAGGTCGCGGGCAGCTGCTTATCTAGCGTGCGTGGTTATCTCGAAAGTTCTGCGAAGAAAGTTCCAGCGTCGCGCGCTCGGGGCGAGGATGAGCTGGCACTTTCGAGAACAACAAAGCAAAGGAAAAGTTACAACTAGTGCGAGAATGAATTGGAATCTTCTAGAAGACCGTGACCGAGCGTTGCTTTCTCGGCTCTGCGGGCGGCATTATGCCCCCTTTTAAAAGTGCATCGTCCCGATGCAACGTGAAAGGAAAACAGAAATGGCTAAACATTTTACGGTGAAACGAAATAAACATGCGGTACTCGCAATCCTATCGTGCGTAGAACGGCTTCAGTCGAACTACGTGGACGACTTCGGGTCGTGGCTGGCGGCGTCCTGATGGTCGGGTTCCGTCGGGGAGCACCTCGTAGTTCAAGTCCCCGAGGCGGCGGATGACCTTGTAGGGTCCAAAGTAGCGTTTTAACAGTTTCTCGCTGAGTCCGCGGCGGCGAATGGGCGTCCACACCCACACCCTGTCTCCGGGCTGGAACTCCACGTCGCGGCGACGGAGGTTGTACCGGCCAGCGTCCACACGTTGCTGGTTCTTTATGCGAAGGCGAGCTAGCTGTCGTACCTCTTCTGCTCGTTGGGTGACCAGCTGGGCGTCGTCGGTGCCGTCGTCCGTCGGGTCGTGGGGCAGCATGGCGTCGAGCATCGTCGTCACCTTTCTGCCGTGCACCAGCTGAAAAGGTGTAATGCCGGTAGTTTCTTGAATCGCCGTGTTGTACGCGAACGTGACGTAGGGCAACACTTCATCCCACGTCTTGTGTTCCACGTCCACGTACATCGAAATCATGTCGGCGATGGTCTTGTTTAGTCGCTCCGTCAGCCCGTTGGTCTGCGGGTGGTATGCCGTGGTCCGGCGGTGGTCGGTGTGGCTCAGGCGGAGTATCTCTTGTGTCAGTTGCGCCATGAACGAGGATCCTCGGTCCGTAATCAGGACTTGGGGAGCGCCGTGTCGGAGGACGATAGACTCCACGAAGAACTTGGCTACTTCCACGGCGGTCCCCGACGGGAGTGCTTTTGTCTCGGCGTACCTGGTGAGATAATCAGTTGCCACGATTATCCAACGGTTTCCCTGCGTCGACGGTGGGAAAGGTCCGAGAAGATCCATTCCAATCTGCTGGAATGGTGCAGTCGGGGGCGCGATCGGTTGCAGGAGACCTGCCGGCTTCGTCGGCGGTTTCTTGCGTCGTTGGCATTCGTGGCACGAACGGACGTAGAGGTGGACAGTCTTCGGGAGCTTGGGCCAGTAGTATTTCTCTCGGATCCGTGCAAGAGTCCTACTGTAGCCAAGGTGACCAGATGTTGGGTCGTCGTGGCAGGCTTGGAAGATCTCTTCTCGAAGACTAGTAGGAATCACCAGGAGCCACGTCGAGTTGCTGTCCCCGAAGTTCTCTTTGTAGAGGATACCTCTCCGGACGGCGAATCTTGGCAGGTCACGTGAGAAGGCTCGGGGAATCGTACCCCCTCGTCCCTCCAAGTGGTCGATCAGTGCACGCAACTCAGGATCGTCCCGCTGGAGCGCTGCCATACCGTGAATGCTCACCGCGCCAAGAAAGTGGTCGTCGTCGTCGCCGTCGTCTTTGGCACATCCGGTAGCTGACTCGACAGGGGCTCTGGACAGGCAGTCGGCGTCGCTGTGTTTTCGGCCTGACTTGTAGACCACGGTCACGTCGTACTCTTGCAGTCGTAGGCTCCACCGAGCGAGGCGTCCCGATGGGTCCTTCAGGCTCGCTAACCAACACAGCGAGTGGTGGTCGGTGACCACCCGAAAAGGACTCCCGTACAAGTACGGGCGGAATTTCGTGATGGCCCAGACGACGGCCAGACATTCCTTCTCGGTCGTCGAGTAATTGCGTTCCGCGTTCGACAGCGTCCGGCTAGCGTATGCGATCACGCGCTCCGCACCGTCTTGTCGTTGGACCAGTACCGCTCCGAGTCCTGTATTACTGGCGTCCGTGTGAACTTCCGTTTCGGCTGATTGGTCGAAGTGGCCGAGAATCGGTGGTGACTGGAGCCGTCGCTTTAGTTCGTCGAATGCCTGTTGTTGTTCTCTACCCCATTCGAAGTTCACGGCGTCTTTCGTGAGGTGCGTGAGCGGCGCAGAAAGCTTGGCGAAATCCTGAACGAATCGCCGGTAGTACGCGCAAAGTCCAAGGAATCGTCGGACGGCCTTTTTGTCGGTGGGCGGTGGAAAGGCCGCTACGGCGCGAGTTTTCTCAGGGTCAGGACTTACACCTTCGTTGCTCACGACGTGGCCCAGGAACTTCAGTTCGCCGTAGGCAAACCGGCACTTCGTCGGCTTGAGGGTGAGTCCTGCGGTCCTGATTGCCTCAAGAACGGCTCGAAGGCGTCGCAAATGCTCGTCGAAGTTGGCCGAGAATACCACGACGTCGTCGAGGTAAACGAGACATGCTCTGCCACTTGAGGCCTGCCAGGACGGTGTCCATGACACGTTGGAACGTTGCCGGCGCTGTGCAGAGTCCGAAGGGCATCACCTTGAACTCATACAGTCCGTCGGGCGTGACGAAGGCAGTCTTTTCTCGGTCCCGTTCGTCGACTTCGATCTGCCAGTAGCCACTCTTAAGGTCCATCGACGAAAAGTACCGTGAGTGGCGCAGCCGGTCCAGCGTGTCGTCGATGCGGGGGAGCGGATACACGTCTTTCTTCGTCACCGCGTTGAGTCGCCGGTAGTCAACGCAGAATCGAAGCGTTCCGTCCTTCTTCTTCACCAGTACGACTGGAGAGGCCCACGGGCTGCTCGAAGGCTGAATGATGTCGTCGTTCAGCATCTCTTGCACCTGTTCCTGAATGGCCTCTCGTTCCTTTGGGGAGACCCGGTACGGCGGCCGATGCACAGGAAGCGCGTCCTCGTTGGTAATGATGCGGTGTTCAGCGACTGCTGGACGCTCAGCAGCGGCGAGCAGCTCGTCGCAGAGCTCCTCTCGGACGACGTCGGCGGATGATGCCTCGCGAAGCGTCGTCGGTACCATGGCGCTGAACTCTGAGCGGGTCGAGGCCAAAGTGGAGACGTTGCTGAGCCGATGGTAGTGGCTCGCTCGGGCCATTAACGCCCGCTCGATGTTTGTTGCTTCGGCAACAAATTCTTCGACGGTCGTCGGGGGGTTGCGAATAAGTCCGCCGAAGATTTCGCTTTTCACGCCCCTCATAAGGAAGCGTAATTTCTTCTCGTCGGTAGCTTGCGGGTCGCGGCGCGGCTGCTCAGGCGGAGGATGTCTTCAACGAAACTGGTGACCGTTTCGTTGGGGCCTTGAGTCCTCGCCTGGAGAAGGTCTTCGGCCCGCTGCCTGCGATGCTGATTCATGAACGCCCGCTTCAGCTCGGTGACGCAGGCGTCCCACGACGTGAGCGCAGCCTCGTGGTTCTCGAACCAGTGCCTCGCAGTACCCTCCAACGAAAAGTAGAGGTTCTGCAGGTACTGCTCGGCGGTCCATCCGTTATGGCGTGCCACGCGCTCGTAGTGATGGATCCAGTCCTCGACGTCCTCGTGGATCTCCCCGTGGAAAGGCGTCGGAGTCCGAGGGGCGACGGGCAGGTAAACGACGGGTGGAGCGGTCATCGTCGTGGCCTTCTTCTACCCCGCACCTCCACCAGAAATGTCACGAACGGAGGTGACACGAAGACGAGCAGTGAACTGAAAAATAAAGGTTTAATAGGCGAACTTGTGCCAACCAAAATAAGTAAAGAACGAAAGAGCGTCGAGGTAGCAGAAAAGCAGGCGGCGATTCGGCGGCGACAACAGAGCGCACGAGCGACTGCTCGACAAGGTCGCGGGCAGCTGCTTATCTAGCGTGCGTGGTTATCTCGAAAGTTCTGCGAAGAAAGTTCCAGCGTCGCGCGCTCGGGGCGAGGATGAGCTGGCACTTTCGAGAACAACAAAGCAAAGGGAAAGTTACAACTAGTGCGAGAATGAATGGGAATCTTCTAGAAGACCGTGACCGAGCGTTGCTTTCTCGGCTCTGCGGGCGGCAATATTGTCGTCGTCTTGGTCTTCGACTTCTCGGATAAAAGTTCAAACTCAGAGGGCTGTCCTTGGGTACGGCGGCTGGCTCGAATTTCGGGCTCGACGAAAGGACCAACTCTCCGGGAATTGAAAAAAAAAAAAACGAGCCCGACAGATTTTTTGAGGGGTACGTTTTACTGGTATAGAATACGGTACCCCGCACCTCCACCAAAATGTCACGAATGACAATGGATGAGGTGACGATTGACTGAAGAAAACTAAAGGCTTAATAAGGCGAACTTCTGTTCAAAACAAAATTTAAAAAGGCTAGCGTCGCAGGCGTCGATGGCGGCGTAACAGCAGGATCAAGCGCTGAGGCGAGAATGACTCCGGCTCGCCAAGCGGAGCACCTTTTGTACCCGCGTAAGTTCCTGGAATGTTTGGCGTAGAACTTTCGGGCGTAGATCATTCGAAACTAGGTCAGACGGCAATGTTCTTTAACTTACAATAACGACAAGTTAAAAGATTAAATAAAAGAACATTCCGTTCCCTGGAGTCAAATCTGGAGCCTCCGCGCGACAGTCAAGTGCGGTAACCATTCGGCCACGTATCCGTCCGCTTGGCTAAGCGTGTGGAAATATTGCTACAAAATCCGGAGGCTGTACATCTTAGGACTGCACTTTCACATTGAGACCGACTACGAACCGCTGGTTCTACTCATGACAACAAAGCGACTCGATGAGCTAAGCCAACGTGTGCACCTATTCCGAATGCGACTGCTCCAGTACAGCTACACCATAAGACACGTGCCTATAAAAGTGAAGTACACACCAAACGGGCTGTCACGCAAGCCGTTCACCCGACACACGACCCTCGACGCTATAAACAGACTCTGTAACGTAGAGAATAATTGAGTGCACCCTCTGGACAAGGCAGGATAGCATGACGCTTCCTCAAGAAGTCCGCCGGTTTTACGAAGTCACCGGTGAACTAGCCATAATAAACGGCCTGTTGTTCAAGGGAAATCGACTCGTCATACCGAAAGCCCTAAGTTTTGAAATCCTGAAAAAACCTTCACACAGGTCACCAGGGAGTGTCCAAATGCCGTGCCAGAACAGAAAAATCAGTCTGGTGGCCACGCATTGGCCCTCCATCGACAGCTTTGTCCGAAGGTGGGCCCCGTTTTTCGAGATAACTGAAAACCTCCGTTTTTGGCTACGACACTGCCAAGCTACCCATTAGAAGTCGTCGGCATGAACTTGTTCGTTCCCGAGGGCAGCAACTACGTGGTGGCTGTCTATTACTATTTAAGGATCTTCCAACTGGAACCTCTGAGGACAACGAAACCCAGGGACATCATCGCCGACCTTGACCCGATGTCTGCACGATATGGAGCGCCGAGAATTCTCCAAACAGGCAACGAACCGCAATTTACCTCACGCGAATTCACAGCGTTTCTGAAGGAATGGGGAGAGACACAATCAATGTCAAGCCCATACTGCCCACAGAGCAACGGAGAGGCCGAGAGGGCAGTCCAAATGGCTCAGCAACTCCTCAAGAAATTAACAGACATCCACAAGGCATTGCTGGCCCAGCTTGCGATCCCGGGAATCGAAGATTACGAGCCACCGGATCTAGTCATGGGAAGAAGACTGGGCACAAACGTGCAAGTAAAGCCCGAATCTCTTCAAACCCGCTAGGACACCACCGACGTTTGCTACAGAAATGCCTTATACAAGGAGAAGATGCACGAACACTATGACAAGCGCCGCAGAACACGTGAGCTCAACACCCACCAGGAACTGCGGTCAGAACTAGGGCAGAAGCAGCGTCTCATGGCCAGACTGTAAGGCCAGCGTCTCATGGCCATACTGTAAGGCCAGCGCCTCAACCCCTTTACTACGTGGTCCCGACGACGACCGGGCACTACACGGCGAACAAGTGGGCACCTGCAACCGGCTGCGACACCCACCGTCACTAGCAATAGACGAGTGAGCCATCGACCTGAACACTTTCCTTTCTGGATTATCTTAACGGATGTCACCGCACGGTTAAATTTACTTGCAATTACTCCGTGAACACCCTCAACTTTCTCGATGTTAACGTTAAAAAACTGGGAAATAGTTTAATAACACAGCTATACAGGAAGCCCACAGACAAACGCCAGATTCTTCGCTACAATAGCTACCACCAAAAATGTAAAAAAAAATTAATATACCTTACAGTGATTTCTTCGGTTACGTGGGTTTTGCTCTGAAGATTCTAACTCCAGAGAGAATGTAAATTCACTTAAAAACACGCTACTCAAAAGAAAATATACATATTTATTTTTAATCACGCCACAAGAAAAGTGTCCGCTCTAGAACGTGGCACACTCCTTCAGCCTTCGCAACAGCTCCGCTCCAACGAAGCAGGAGTACCATTGGTTATAAACTACTACTCGAACATATCAAGCCTAAATTCTATACCGAAGACGCATTTAAATATCAGGCACGCCGACGTCAAACTTAAAGATATATATATATATATATATTTCCCGAATCGCCCTTTGCCACTTTCCGCAGGCATCGATGCCTGGGGAGAATGCTTTGTCCATCTTATACAAAAAGTCCCGATTCATCCGGTGGCTGCCGTCCTTGTCAGAATATGCCATGCCAACTCTGCCCTTTCATTTTGGCAGCTGATGGTGTTTCGAGCTGCGCAACAGCTTTCTTCAATAATATTAAAGAACGTATTGACTGCAAAACTCGCGACGTGATATATATTATTAACTGCACGCTCTGCAATATGCAATATGCGGGGGAAACTGAAAACTCCATAAAGAAGCGATTTTATGGTCACAAGTCGGACATTGTAATGGCAAATTCAGGTGGTGAATCGTCGGCAACTTATTTTGCCGGAAAATCGGCGATAGTGTTGGCGTGGTCAGTTTCCGGCCGGCGCGCACCGTTCTGGTGGTGGTTGAATGGCAAGCGCCGGCAACTTTCCGGCGCTTTTTCCGCCCGAGCTCCAAACAGCCGGGCGAATAGGCGGCAGACTGTATCCGGTGTCGTCAGTTCCGAAATGGGGGAGGAGGTCAATGAGAAAAAATGAACGAAAGAGCGAAACTGATCTCAAGTCATTTCAGCAGCCACTACTCGAGTTAATCCAAGTCGTTGGGACATGGGTGACGGCGGCGACAGGCTCTCGCTAGCGGTGTCGCGCGGGCAAGAGGCGAAGTAGACTGCCACCGTCTGGCGTTTTGTGTCCCGATGCTGAGGGTCACGTGGTATGCCGCTGGAGCGTTTCTGGTTGCCGGTTCCGCCGGCTCGGTCTCGCCGGCGACTCACTACCCGAATTCGCCATAAGTAAGGAAAATACACCAGTTGCTAAACACTTCAACTCTTACGTATACCATAACATTAATGCGTATCGTCGTGGAAGTAATCTTAAAAATGATATAACACGTAAAAATAAGAGTCATATTGCATATCGAAATTTAGTACGTTGATTCCACTTGGCATGAACATCTCAAAGGGAAACCTCGATAGGTTGTTGTAGTCTTTTTGTTGATTCAGGCAAACCCTCATCGCGTCGCGCCATGTCGCAAAAAAAAGAGGAAAGAGGAAAGTTGGGGAGAGGAAGAAATAGGAGGAAAAAACAAGAAAAAGAAAAAAAGGAGACTACACTACTTTGAGTTAACCTTCTTTAACGGGCCGAACTTACTCGAACTTAACGCTTCCAAAAGGGCGCGAACTGTCTCCACGGCGCTGGCTCGTCCAGTTACAGTGAGAAGTGTTTTATGGATTCCTGTATCTGTATCCTCGCCGGTGCTCGGTGCTCGCTGCTCTCTTTACTAATGTTTATAGTTTTTTCTGGCGACCCGCGTAGTTGTGATAATATACTTGTTTCTTAAGGGCGGTCGTGGGGTTAAAGGTAATGCCGCCTTTTACTAAATATGTTTGCGTTCCCTAGACACGGCCAACACAATTTTTTTTAGCATGTTTCTGTATGTTGCAAAAGTGGCCCGCTGTGTATGGGTTTGTTTTTGTTGTCGACGTGTGTCTTCATACTTAATTTCCCCTCTCTCTCTCTCTCTTTCGATCTCCGAAACATTTTGCAGCTTGTATTATCTCTTCACCTGAAAAAGACCAGGCTCTGCTTGAAACGTCGAATACAGCCTCTGCTGATGCTGCTCACAAGTTTTTCTACACTTTCGTGGAATGTGACTGTTGTTTTTTCAAAGTAGGGGAGGTGTCGGGAGGTCGTCATCATCACCACCGCCACCGGGTGATCGTGGAGTCTGCCCGCCGCTTACGCGCGCAGACCCTCTCTTCACCAGGTTATGGGCAGACATGGTACGACTCGCGGCTGTATTGCTATGCTAGAATAAGCCTACGTAGTTCCGTTAGTCTTATCTTGGCCACGAGATAATTCGCGGGTGCATTTACTTATGACGTATATGTTTAAGGTGATCGGTCCTTCATTTATGTTGCCAAACATTCAATCGCTAATTTAATTCATTTTTATTATCATCAATGAATTTGACTGTATGAAATTCACATAACTGCTTGAGACCGATACGAGAGGACGATACTCGATCGAAAATACGCCAGCTGTTGAGTCTACGGAAACGTGCTTTCTCGTTCGCTGTTTGGCAGTGTTAAACACCTTGTCGCGGGATATGCCAAATATGACTGCGCTCACATGATGAATCTCAAGTCAAATACACGAAATGGACAGAGAAAAAAAAGATGATAATTGCTCTTCTTTAGAAGAATCCGATGCACGATGCCTTACTACAAAAATGAATTTCCAGAGATTAAATGGTATTTCTAATTACATATAATTAGCGCGAAGTACAGACGAAGATTCTTATAAACCGAACATAAATCACATTTGGGCATCAGCTTGCATGAACTCAAAACTGCGTGAAATATTGTCTCGAGAGGCTAATATTATATTCTGTTTGACGTACACTAGATTTTTGGCCCTCACTTTACAACTCTGTGCTTCAGCAGTCATACGTTCCAGCATTTTATTAGGCTGCCATATATCTTCGCGCGACTGCTATATATACTGCACAACTTTACAATTTCGACATCTAATTTTGCTAGTGTTGCGAACATCGCATTTCACCGGAAAGCTGAACTTTTTAGTGTGGCTTGCACGTGACGTCATCGAAATTGCAATACTTTTTTTTTTTTTGCTGAGAATATTAAATTAGGTGGTGCAAAATGCACGCTGCAGAAGGTTCGCGCTCAGTGCAAGCCATGTACTTGAGAGACACAAATTATTCTTGCTCGCTGCAGCGTCGTGAGGAATGGCGCGAGCGTCTGGCACCACGAAGACGCGCTTTTTGGAAGGAGTATTTTTTGCAAAGAAAGTAGTTTCCGGGATTACGGTTTCTGGCCTGTGCCGAAGATGCGGGCAAAGGAACGTTTACAGCACAGTATGTTTTATTAAACCCACCTCCCTTTTTTCCCCCTTTTTTTCGTTGCTAACAATCGTGTTACTTGTATGTTTAGACAACCTTGAAGTTGTTACGCCTCAACGGGTGACCTGCCTCGCAGCTGTATATGAGAAATTGAGCCAGTGCAGTACAGCCGCCAACCTGGCGTCTGTTTAACGTGCACCACACAGTAGTGATTACACGAACACGTGCCGGTCCTAAATTCATCTAGATCAAAACGCGCAGAGGGTGGGGATCCAAACCAGGAGGTTCTGCAACACAAGCTTTCGCTCTACACACCGAGCTGATACGCGTTAGCGCATTTGACCACCAATCTTCTTTTTCTCCTAGTTCCTTCAGAGAATAGTTTTTTATTCCTAAGGGACTCCCGCCTTTGTTTGGGGGTGTTAAATCGGCAACTATATATGTGTCACTTGTTGCCAGTAATCCTTCATTGCTTTTATTTTGCGCCCAAAAAAAATGTAAAGTTTAAACGAAATACGGAGGTGCTCAAAGCTTGGTGAAGAACTTGAGAACGACAATCCCGCGAGACGTTAGAGCGGCTGTCAACGTTCGGCTGTACCTCTGAGGTCAACAGGACATTTTTTTTCAGGCATCCAACCCCCCCCCCCCCCCCTCTGTACACTCTTGTAGTTCTAAATAACTCCGGATTAATAGGTCACAGTTAGCCCTTTCTAGAACCACTAAATGAGCTATGCTTAAAGTATCCGTACTCTGTTCCCCCATATTGTTGGGGGCACCGCCATCTTGGTGCTTGTGCAGAGCAGACGCAACTGCCGATCGTCATGATTCAAAAGTGCGACTTTCTCAGCCTTAGATTCGTTGTTAGGCGGCTCATGCAATATTGCTTCGCACTGTCGCGAACTACTGAAACATTTGTGGAAGGTGGAAAAGCGTTTCTTGTAATTTCAGATAAAGCTTCCGATAACTGGCAAACATGATTTTAAGCCACAAGATGGGTAAGTGTCGTTACTCTGAAGCGTAACTTATTTAGCAGCATTAGTCCTTCCAATGACTCTATTCACGATGACAAATGTCTGGGGCTGTTCATGAACAACGAAAGCCTGTTTGGATGCCTCAGTGATGTGTATACACATGAAATGGGTCGTGCAACAATTTTCGTACTTTCAGTAAATGCCGCTAAGAGCTAGTCTCTGACGTTGATAACTCGCACAAACACCCATTCGTTTTTCTCTCTGCGCAATGGCAGATGCAGAAAACATAAAGGAAAGAAACAGCTTTACTCTGCTCAACTCGCAATTAGTAATAAACAGGAACGTGAACTGACGCTAATTATATACCGTCAGTGTTCACCATAGTCCTGCACTGGAGTTGGGAAAGCATAAAGCATGGGGCTGAGCTTCAGACATTACTAGAGTTTGGCTATTCGCACCTTTAACTGAGCACGAGCCACTACGCGATTGTTTGGCGACGTTGATCGTCATGAACACGAGCACTGCGTCTCGGGCACATGACAGTGGAGTACGTCAGGGTCTAACATGACTTGCGGTGCGAAGTCGTGATGTCATGTGTCGTCACGATCTCAACAACGCAAATAAATCTAGGGACGTTCTAAATTTAAATCGACTTGACGCAATGAGTCACGTGACTTCGTCATTAACATCACGGGGCCACGTCACAAGGTGACGCATGATTAATTATAATGCCAACACAAAAGCGCCACGAGAACCCACAGTTTCTCACAGATTGCCATTCTGCATGATGATTTGATCATTACAAGAAATACAGCTGCGAGTTTTTTATTGTCGAATATTGATTTTGTGATACTAACAAAACAAAATATCGTGAACCGATTTGAACCGGTCACCGCTTTATTTTTTTCGGTTCAGTTCCGGTTCATTTCTAAGATAGCAGCGAAGATTTCGGTTTGGTTGAGTTCCGGTTCAGTTAAAAATAACGGTTCGATTCCGCTTTTTGGTTCGGTTCGATTCGGTTCCTGTTCGACACACTGGTGGTGACACGGTTCGGTCTCCGAGGCTAATGGACACTTTTTATCAACGCGCCAGATTCCAGCCTGCCTCTGCTGGCAAAGACTTTTAGCAAACCGTTACCGTTTTCCGCCTTTGAAGCATGCTTCTATGCACGCGCCCGGGTGATACCGTGACTGCGGGGCGCGCTCTTAAAAGCAGGCTTCAAAGTCTTCGGTAGTGCGGTACACGGGGAGTCGAAAAAGTATAGCTACCTACGGTAGCGGAGTGGCACGCTCATCCTCGGCGGGTGGCCGTAGCGCCGGCTTTCCTTCACGGCCCTGGATTCTTTGCTCGTCACGTGACTGAATTCAGCGAATAGAGGCGCTGCGCGCGCCACCACGCATGGAAAAGAGAAAAGGAGGAGGAGGCACGCAGAGCATACGCCGGGGCGCGTGCAACGCCGGCGAAGCGAACCATATCGGTGGCTTTTCTGCACGGCTGGATTCTTTGCTCGTCACGTGATCGATCTCGGCGAATAGCGGCGGCGGCGCTCGGAGAACAGACACGCAACTCTGGCTCTTGTGGGGAGCCTATACGGGAGACACCATATCGCTTCTTGACGCCCTGAAAAAGCGCTTTTACATTTATATGATAAGAACCGGGGACCCAGAAAACGCAAGAGAGAGGACACTTCTCTTTTCCGTGTCCTCGTAACGCCTCCGAGATAACAAGGCCGCGGTGACAGATTTTCTACATCACCGGGCGGAGGCCAGCCTTGGGCACATATTTCACAAAACAGCTCCGTCAGTTTTCAGCTGGGAGTTATGTGCAATCAGTGCGAACACGGAGTTTTAACCGAATGCTAGCGCAGCACCCCTATTCGTGCCCCACCTGGCCTTCAGTTGATCAAAAAAAATTTGGGGGTTTTACGTGCCAAACCAACGACGGGCATCTGGCACGCCCCAGCGGAGGACTGAGGATTACTTTGGACCACCTGGGGATCTTTTGACGTGCAACCGAAAGCTCGGCTGCACGGCGCTTCCTTGCAATAAGCCTCCGTCAGATTGCGGGCACCTCGGCCGGGATTCGAACCCGCCACATGGGGATCCGTAGGCCAGCGCTCTCGGGCCTTCAGTTGATGACGTGGAAACTCAAACATAGTGGCCTTGCTATCTAGGATGAGCTGGATTTCGGTGCGCACCGTTTCAAACATAATTAATAACCAGTCCAATTACCCCTGTTATTGCGTTTTGTTGGGCCACGCACTACTTTACTCCAGGCCGGCAAGAGACGGGGAGAAGGGGAGATACCTGCTCCACATGAAGAGAAATGCAGCGGAGAGGAGAGAAACAACGCAGGGAGAGAAGTCACGTAAAATAAACCTAGCGAATCAAAAAACAGAAGAACAAAAACAAGACAAACAGTCGTTAATGGCCACCTTTCCCGCGCAGCTGCTTGTTCAACCTTGCGACAGAGATCCCATACGAACAGGTTGCGTGTACATCGAGCGGCGTTCTATACACTATCGCAGATATCAGTTCCATCGGTCGGCTTCTGCACCCTGTCATCCGGACCCTCCGAGAGAATGGCTGCCAAACGCACCCCAGACGCTCCAAACTCGGGCTCGACGGCCGCGGGCGACGGCGTCGTGGTGACGGTGGACGACATCCAGCGACTCGGCATCGCCAAGTTGAAGCCGCTCCCGAGAGCTACTACGACGGCGGAGCGGACGAGGAGCAGACGCTGCGAGAGAACAGACTGGCCTTTTTCAGGTATTAGTGACGTACGCTACCAAAGTGTCCCTGCAGTCGGCCTTGCCAAACGCTCACTGTACTGTGGAAATTTACGGGACACCTCAATTGACCACGCAGTCGACTGTACATGCTCAGAACAAAATAACGCTCATAGGCTGTTCAGACCAACCATCTTTATGATGTGCAACGCACCTTACATTAGAATTGTGGAGGCTGGCCGTCAACACGCGTTCAGTAGGAGCGGACTCAGTTGTGACCGCCAGTGAATACTCATGTAGTCACTGGATCCCATGAAAATAGCGACATTGCCTTCCCTTCTTGCTGAACAATACAAGCATGCAGACGACCAAATCCTCGCAAGGTGATTGGCTGGTTGACCGGTGTCTGCTATCATGGCAATCGCCATTTGATCCCTGCAAATCTTCCAAAAGGGAGTTCTGAACCAGTCCCGCCAATATCGCAATGAAGCATCTTCCAAAAGGAGTTCTGAACCAGTCCCGCCAATATCACTATGAAGCATCATCGTACTGAATGTGTTCATCGCCAATATAAGCTTATTTGGCACTGGATATGGAGCTAACCTATCAATGAGGCTAACATCCACGGTCCTCTTAAAATAGTATTGTTATTCGTGTGTATTTCATTACAGAAAAAAAAATTCAATGCCGCCAGGCAACGACGCCGCATGTTGTGGCGGCGCGAAGATGTGCGCTTCGTCCGCCGGTGTGTGAATAACAAAATCTCGGTATGCAGGAAACCACTTTTTAAAGCAACCTGTCGCCACAGATTTCAATCGACTGACCAAGACTGGAACGTAAAATAAAAAAGAGCTCATTCCATAGATCAAAATAGAACTTATACGACTATTATAGTCAGTTACAGGTTAAGAAAAGTTTCTATAGGGAAACGAAGGCTGGGGAGGAAGAAACAAACGGAAAACTAGAGAGGGGAGGAGGTTCCTCTTTCCTTCTCGCAGCCTTCCGTCTGCTTCCTCCTCCCCAACCTTCCTTTCCTCGCCAACGTTTCTTAGCCTGTAATGAAATATAAAATCATAACGCTAAAAAAAAAAAATGGGGGGTGGGCATGTTTATAAAGTTTGAACTCAGGCTGCCTCAACGGGCGACTTGTCTCTCAGCTGTAAATGAGAAATTTAGCCGGCGATTTTAAATATATCCTATAGAGCAACACGAGGCTCTAACGTGACGTCACTGCGGTGGCGCTGCTGTCGGTGTGGCGCATGCGCAGAGGCCTCGCTTCGCGCCAACCTCGTTTCTGCGCTTGCGCAGTGCCCACACCCTGGTGTGGAGAAATGCAGACTCGTTTGGGAAAAGCACGGTGAGTGACGACACAAAACAAGAAGCGACGGACGCTTCTAACTGATGCTTCCAGAACCCCCGCGTTGCCTTCTGTTGTGCTTTGCCTGCGCCTGCACGCTTGAAGTCTAAACTCCACAGATGCCGAAGTGTTATGCAAGGTATAGGAGGCTTGCACCGGGCACGACTTAAGAACATCCCTGCCGTCTGCGACTATATAGTGGGATTACTACCAAAGGGCAGCACACGTGTACAGAGCGCGACACTGTTAGCGCGAACAAGCGATCGCCAGTCTTTTGTGTTTTTCTCTTAGAACAAAAGGGCTGTCATTAAAGATATTATTGCTATAACAAGCGCTCTTGTAGGGCTCTAATATAAGGGCTAAAGTTGTGTGTCCACTAACACTCTTTCCTGATAAAATGCGAAAAGGCGCCGATGTCGTGTTCGCGCTAACAGTGTCGCGATGTGTACCTTTAATGGAAAATTCAGGTGGTCAATCGCCGGCGAGCTTTTGCCAGCGGCACCACTAGAGTCACTAAATAAAGCTACGCTTTCAGAGTACCGCATTCCTTTTCTTTGGCACTTTGCCGACAATACAGTCGCTCTATTCAACAGTATTCTGGTTCGCTGCGGCATCATTGGACAGCGGCAGTCACGTGAGTCACTATCATCATCATCGCGTTTTTTCAACGCCACCATCTTGGGTCCAGCGATCCGCTGCCTGCTGCTGTTTTACTGTTTACTGCGCGCGCACGCCGAAGTCCGTCGCTCAGCACGCACTTTTTCCTTCTTATGTCGAGATACGAACAACACGACCTTGATTCGCTGCCACAGCTGCGGCTACGGCAGCTGGCGCAGGCGACGGCTACAGCTCGGCTTGGCTTAGCTACAGGCACCCTCCACCTGCGCCGCGGACCCAAGATGGCGGCGCCTGACGCGCTTCAGACGCGTAGTTTGGGAGTTTCGGTACTCTGAAAGCGTAGCTTTATTTAGTGTCTCTAGGCACCACCAGCCAAAAACGCGCCGGCGGCACATCACGTGAACTTCTCTATGTTACAACCAATCTCGAAACGCAGGCATCTGGCGCTTTTTGTTCGATTGGGCTGTGCCTGAGCTACTTCCTGGATTATTCTATAGAACATGAGCACGCCGCATGCGGAAACAACATATCATCGGGCTCTGAAATGTGCGAGAAACACAGAGGCTTCACAATAGTCTAAGAAACATTGGCGTTACCAGATTCCGCACAGATTGCAAGATCTTAAATTACATAATTGATAATAGGGAGGGGGATTTATAAATATCTGCGGGTCTGCCCGCGCACGAGTCAAATTTCAGTACATTTTGCTATCCTTTTTAATAGACCATTGTCATTTTACAATGCTCCCAAGAAAGCTTGTCAGCGTCGCTGTTCATCTTATATATTATTGTTATTATTTTTATGTGATCCTCAGTCTTTTCTTTGCACTCACTCTCTTCCAAGTGCGTGTTCAAGTGTCATGCTGCATCACTGGCCATACTTCTTTTTTCACAGCGGTGTAATACCACACCATGTCCTAGTGCAAGCTGACCTTGCGCAAGCTTGACAATTTGTTTCAACTTATTTGCCTTTTGTAGGGTCTTCTAATTCCTTATTACCTGCTCGTAGGCTCTAATAACGATTTGCTCTTCGTTATTGCTATTTGTACTTTGAGGACAGAAACGTGTCTAGCTCAATTATTTCGCTTGCGACTCGAACCCGCAAGTGGCCTGCATACTGGAAGACAGTTCTGGCGCAAAAAATATAATATCAAATAATTAACTGACGCCGTACATTCAAAACTCGAGGTATGACTAAATATTCAATTGTTCGAACCACACATTTGTCACTATAAATTTTGACTAGCAGATGTCACGGAGCGGCTTATCACCGCGAACAGAAACTGCCGCTAATCAAAACATCGATTGCGACGACCAATGTTCACCCCTTGGCAAAGGCGACTTTTTCGCGATGGGTACAGGCAGCTCCGAGACTCGTACCGAGCACTGCTGTCCTACATTATCGTCGATAATGTAGGACAGCAGCTGAGATCGATAATTTATCGATCTCAGCAGAACAAGAACGATTAGCATTTGTTTACCCTGTGATGGGGCGCGCTAAGTTGTTGCGGTAATTCAGTTATTACAGTTGTTTCGGATGCACAAAAGGCAAACGGCTCAAACGCGTCGCTGCATTCAGTGCAACTGAATTGCTTAGTACCATTCACGCAACAAATTATGGTTTGTCAAAAGAATTTCAAGAATAACAGGCATCCAGGTACACCTGCGAACCCTCTGCACTGAGACATATAAGCACGATGTGTTTTATAAAATTACATACAATAGCGTCGTTGCCCACACCTGAGTAATTCCTGAACCATCTGTCGCTTCGCAACCTGATGCCGTCAGAACACTAGTCAACTGTAAACAAGAAAACAGTTGCACATGTTCGGCGACAAAATATATTTCATGATACTCACTAGAAACAAAAAGTAATGAACATTCGGTTCTCGTACATGTTTCCGCAAACAAGTAGCAAAAAAATACAAAACGAACTTAATATTTTCTTGCACGTTTTACAGAAAGAAACAACAAAGATGCGAGTTGCATGTTACTGCGTTACATTGAACATGTAACGCTGAGGTCTAAAAACACTCAAACATGTTCTAACTTAAAAAAATAAATTAAAAGAAAAACGAAAGACGTTTCCGATTCCCTGTACTGCCGAATTAGAGCGCAGCTCTTGAGGAGCAGGAGGGAAGGGTACGTAGAGGAGAGTATGCCCCTCGTCTTCCTCCGTACACCCTCCTCCTCCTCTCCGCCCTCTCACCTCCTCCTTTCATTCTCCTCTCCTCCTCCTCCTCCTCCCTCCCTCTATACCTCGCGACGTCACTCATGACCTTCGTCGTGACCTTCGTTACGTCAATCGTGACATCACGTGTGGCGTCATGGTGGGAAACATCCCATAACGCAACGCGCGGATACGCCGACGGTGACGCCGACGCCGACGTCAACGGTGACGGAGACAACGGCGACGGCGACGCCACTCAAGCCGGAAACGGGCGCCTAAGCGCTGCGCTCTAAAACGAAAACACGACGCCATAAAAAATATCGTCGGCAAATACAACCCCCCTCGCTGACAAAGGAAGATTACTCTTCACTCGTTCCGAAATTGGCAGCAAGAATAGTAAAAATGAAAGGTATTCCACGCCAAAACATTTTATTTCACAATTTGAAGAATAAGAGTACAAATGGAAATTAGGGTACGCAATATTGCCGCGCGCACAGCTGGCCAAGTCGGCAGCGCGCGCGTGGCCTAACGGTTACCGTGCCTGCCTCCCGCGCGAAAAGCCAGGGTTAGACTCCTGGGAGCGACGCATCCTTTGTTTATTCCTGCAGTTTAGTGTTCTGGTAAATTTGAGAATCATGTTGCTTGTTCGAGGTCCGAATGTCGAACCTTCTACGCCGATTATTCCAGAAGCCCACGCATGTACATAAGGGCGTGTGGCAAGCCGCAGTCAGTCTTGCCCCAGCGTTGGATTCTGCTGTTACGCCGACCCGACGCCCGCGACGCTTCGTTGTTATCTTCTGTGCGCTTTTCTAGGGGGCACGAATTCACCCCATTAAACGTTTCAGTTTTCTCAGTTATTCTTTGTCCAATCACCTCGTCGTTCGTGACATTTTGGTGGAGGTGCGGGGTAGCGCATGTCCTTGCAGCGTACCCCTCCGAAAACACCCCGGCCAAGTGAGGTGCTCAGCCCCGGAAGACTACCCTCGCCGAAGCCCGAAGAAGCCGTCGTACCAGAGGTCAGTCCCCCGAACTTCGTCTCTTGCCCGAGAAACGGAAGAACAAAATCCCGACCATGATCACACCTGCCCGTCGTCGTCCTGCCCGTCGCTCCACGGACACCTGCTCCCTTCCTCGGCGAGCTCTACGAAGACGTCGAAGATTGGATCAACCAGTACGAACGCGTGGCTCGCCACAACGGGTGGAGTGACGAACAGCACCTGCAAAATCTGTATTTCGCACTTGGAACCGCAAGGCGCTGGTTCGAAAACCATGAACCTTCGTTGACCTCGTGGGACATTTGCAAGAACGAGCTCACATGTTCATTCACCAGTCGACACCGAAGAGAGAGGGCTGAAGACCTGCTGCAGTCGAGGACCCAGGGCCCTAATGAAAGCGTTACGAGCTTTGTAGAAGGCGTCCCTCGCCTGAGCTTCCGCGCCGACCCTCAGGCCACCAAAGAAAAGAAGGTGCGTATTTTGATGCGTGGCGTGAAGGACGACATCTTTGGTGGACTCGTACGCAACCCACCGACGACCGTTCAACGATTTGTCACGGAGGCGACGAACATCGAGCGTGCTCTGCAAGCCCGAGCCAGCCACTACCAGAGGCTACCCGGCGTTAGCGCGGTTCCGCAGTCCCCTTGTGAGCGGTTCAGTGAGCGCTCCTTCGGGAGGTTCAGCGAGCGCTCCTTCGGGATGACCCTGTCACCGTGGAAGCAGCCGGTAAGCCGACGCTGACCTACGCCGGAGTGGCCCGTTGGCCGCCGCTAGCTGCACGCGAGGTAGTATAACGCTCTTTTTACGCCCTTAAAAATGAAGGGTTTTCCATTTACAGCACCTTATATTACCCTTTTCAAAATTGTGTATTACCCGAAACAAGGGTTCTGTGAAGGTGTGGTGCGGGCAGTGGTGTACCAACTTGTCTTTGAGTGTGTGTGTGTGGAGGGGGGGGCAAACCAGACACCCCCCCCCTCCCCGGCGGTGCCCTTGGGATACTTTGGGCGCTGCCGGCCAGTGTTTGCCCTGCCCAGTGGCGGCTGTAGCAGGGGGCAAAATACATGTTTTGCCCCCTCCCCCCACTTTGAGACCTGGGGGCGCAAGCGCCCCCCTTGTCCCCCTGGTTGGTACGCCCATGGCTGTGGGTGTAAGTCTCTGGAACACCCTTTTCACGACGTTAAAGTGGTGGATGAACGATTTTTGTACTTTGAATAATTACTCACTTGTATTGAAATCCTGACATTTATAACCCATGAACACGCGTTAGTATTTCTCATGCGAAAATAGTCGCCCAAAGAACGATATATATTTATCTACATATAGTTTAATTTTGTTTTGTTTTTTCTTGGGGGGGGGGGGGAGGGAGGTGCAGATGCATCGCAGTGTGCGGCACGAACGGCGAAGCGAGGTACGAGTCGCAGCCTCTCACTCGGATCACCGTCCGTTGCAGAAGCGGATTTGGCGGCGATAGACTTAGTCATAGGTAGCCCCAACACACGAAGAGATAGCATCCGAATGGAAAGGTTACTCTACTCGTCGACTCTCAAGCTACTTGCAGGGCTTGGGCAGGAGGACTCTCGTCCAAGTGGAGTAAAAGAATACCAGCCTCAGTAATCCACGGAAAACTCCCTTTGGTTGGCCTACTGTAGCAACTCGGCCACACTCTTTTCAGGGTAATGAAAGTGCAAACTCGCTCGCTCGAAGACTCACCTTCCGAGCGGTTCAGAAAGGGGAAGGGGTGTCGGTCGAGGACAACTCGACTAGACCCGTAAGCGACCGACAGCCGCCAGACGACGGAACCGAAGAACACGACGCACAGAGTCCGCAACTCGGAACCTTTAATCAGGTTACGGATTACTACCGCTTAGGGCGGAGGAGGTATCCACGCTTGCACAAGGACCTAAACAGACGTGAGGCTTCCTAATGGAGGCGGGTGCCAACACAGGTCGCCCGGGCTGCAACTCCACGACTCCCCCACTCTATCCCTGTACCTGGGCCAACCCCACTCCACTGGGAGAAGGGATCCGACCCATAACCAATCCTTTGACATCCTCCTGCGAAACCGCTCTCCTCGGCTAGGATACTGAGTAACAGCGAGAGCTGCTGGCTTGGGCCAGAAAGATAGCGGTGGCTTGTGGGGCCATGAACTTGGGGACAGAAACATTGGAGGGGGGGGGGGACTTCACAGATCAAAATTACTGAATGGTTTTTACCATCAATAACAAGCGGCCACGTAATCTGGAGCAGATTATAATGCCGTCAATGGTTATCATAGCCACGCTCTGGGGTTGTCAAAACACAGAATACGCGCTAAGTTCCAGACATTTTTAGTGTTCGGTTATTCGCAACTTTCAGCGATGGTGGTACCGCGGTGTGAGAATCGCGTTCCCTAGCTCCTGGATGATCGGCTTCACAGTAAAAGCGCTTGCCTACACCTTTCTGACGTGAAAAATAAATTAAGGCTCCAATACTACTCGCATATAGCAAAAATAGAACTACTTGCGCGTCACAGACCGAGCATCGTACTGCTGTTATACGGCGATCATCCAGATGACAGCCATTTTGATGGGCACAAGCGCGCCCCCTATATGTCGTGAAAGTTGCGAATTGTAGTCCTTGAAGCGGTTGGGCACGAGCCACTGCTCGAATGCTTGTCGAGCCAGAGATAATCGCGAGCCCAAATCGCTCGAGTTCAATTTAAAAGCCGCATTCAAATATCGTCACTGAAAGATCTATGCCGACGTTGGACCATTCCAACGTTATTAGATTAGCTCAGTTAAAGAATTGCTCATAGACGTTGTCTACATGATCAGTACTGCCCCCCCCCCCATTTTTCTACCGCCATGGCTCGCCTAATGCCCCTGAATAAGAGAGGCAGTGACATCTTCTCCCTCCTCCTCTGACGCGCACAACGCTTATCTCTATGTTTTGCTTTTTTACACTGACGCGTCGACTGCAGTGCCGCCAGGATCGGCCCAAGATAGCAGACGGCCTTCCTATACTTGAGTCAGAGCGCAGTCACAGGCTGAAAGACACGCATACGCATACATACACACAGGCTATACTTCGTTTCACCTTCCGTCCAGACGCAGCGGATGCTACGAGGGAACGGGACCAATCAAGCAGCGTCAAAAGTGCAAATCACAAGGCTTGTTCTGTTTATGATTGGTTCGGCGATGAAAAACACAGACAGAGACATTACGAACACCATGACGGTGCCCTTTTGACGCTCTCTGATTCGTCATATAATCTCGTAGCATCGGCTGCGTCTGGACGGAAGGTGAAACGAAGTATAAAAGCGCATTGTCACGGTCTACCAGCCGCGAAAGATGTGCGGAAAGAAAGACGATGAAAGAGTGACGTTGCACATTTGGCGTTATTTGATTGGCGACATGAGCTCATAGCGTGCATTGCACTCCGACATCATAGGCATTCCTTTGCCCTTCTTTTTCCCTCATGCACGCTCTTATCGTTATATTTTGCTCTTTCGCGCTCGCGCGTCAACGGTAGCTCCGCCTGGATTGGCCCAATATAGCAAACGGAATTCTTCAAAGGATGGCGCTACTTTTACTATAAAGGTACTCTTAGGACTCGTCCAGCACGTCGTACGACGCGCCGGACGAGTGCTAGTGCTATGATAAGTGCACTGTGTTCTATGGAATTAGTGCGTTTACGAGCACAGCGTCTAGATGGCGTTCGCCGTACCCCATGGAATACACAGATTTCAAGCGAAAATCGAGGTGGCGCTTCAAACGACTGGAGGCGGACTGAAGTAAGTGTAGGGGTGCCCTTTTCTCCGTGGGAGATCCGCAACTGAGGTAAGCGACTGGATGTCCCAAATAGCGGCCAGGCTCTTTAAATCGACCGCAAAATTCGGTTTCTTAACTTATGGTGCTACGATTTTGTACAGCGTTGTCCACAGATGGTGCAGATAGGAGCTCTTTCAAACATTGACTTGTGAACCAAAGTAAATGGACTAAAAATAAATTCTGGAAAGACTAAATGTGTGCTATTTCGACCACGAAGTAGACAAATATCTAATTTGATACGTATAACCTTAGGCTCATCAACACTAGAGGTGGTGAAGTCGGTAAAAACCAACGTTGGTAAAAACACTCAGCTTACATTTCACTAAATCATTATCATGGAATGAGCACGCTGAATATGTCCATACAGAAGCTAGTAAATCTATTGGTCTCCTTTGCAGAAACCGTTATGTCTTTCCAACAAGTGTAAAATTACTTTTATATTACACTTTGGTTTATACTCACTATGTGTATTGCCATTTAGTTTGGGCCAAACAACAAAACATAACTTAACAAGACTACTACTAACCCAAAAGAGGGCTATTCGAATAGCTTCAAATGTTTGTGTTATTTTTTGTTTTTGTTTTTACAGCGGAGCTGTTAAGGGCAAGGTTCCCCAGGATCATCTCCGGTACCAAACGCCTGTCGACACAAACCTACCTGGACAGCTACCGCCATCTATAGGCGACGGCGGCAAGCAGACAACCAGTCTGGTTGCCGCCGTCGCTCGTAGATGGCGGCAACCTTTCCAGCTGTCATAGAAGAATGAATACTTGGGCGCGTTGTGGGAATTCATCGTAGGAAACAGCACGAAAAACAGACGACGACAAAGAAGAAGCACACGTAACGAGCGCAGCGCTCGTCTCGCGTGTTTCATCGTCCTCGTCTGTTTGGCGTGCTGCATCATACGCTCTAGTGCCATCTAAATAAGCTACGCTTCAGAGTAACGACACTTGGCCATATTGTGGCTTAAAATCATGGTTGCCAGTTATCTGAAGCTTTATCTGATATCACAGGAAACGCTTTTCCGTCCTCCACAAATGTTTAAACAGTCCGCGACAGAGAAAAGTCAATACTAAATGAGCTTCCTAACACCGAATCGAATGCTGAGGAAGTCGCACTTTTGAATCATGACCGATCTGCAGTTGCGTCTGCTCTGCACAGGCCCCAATATGGCGGCGCCCACAACAATGTCGGGGAACGGAGTGCCGATACTCTAAGCGCAGCTCATTTAGTGACTCTAATACGCTCTTATCAGTTTCGGGTTGGACTTAAGCCCGGTTCACCCAGTCGTGTTTGACTGCGTTTGACTGCGTTGCGGAAGCGAGACACCAGGACATCCCTGCTGCTTATACCGCGTGCCAAGAAGATTCCTTGAATTGGATTCCACGCTTCATACGAAGCACAGATGTGCCGGTGACTCGCTTTCGGTTCTGGCTCGCAACGCAGTCAAACGCACTCAAACGCAAGTGTCTGCAACCGGCGCTTCAGGATAGGTCGGCCGCGCTCCCTTTTGGGAAAAGAAGACTGGCTGCGGAAGGAGCGGCGACGTACGCAGCAGCGCGAATGGGTCCGTAACCGCCGCAAAGCCGCTGTCGCCTCGACTTCCACTGCGTCAAGCGCTTCAGACTCCCTTGCCAAAGAAGAGCACATCGCTCGCCTAGAAAGCCTCCGCCGAGAGCACAACCAGCGATCTAAAGGGCGCCGGAGGGCCAACGCCACAGACGACGATTGTGCCACGGAGGCCAAGCGCAAGCGCGAGGCCCGGCGACGACTGCACTCCACACCGGCTGAACAGTTCCCGGCCGCGGCGGCGAGGTTCCGGAGGGAGTTTATAGATTACCCGTTTGGCGCCACGTGCGCCGTGTGCGACCGACTCTGGTTTGCCGGAGACGTATCCACGATCGGCGGCGTGTCGGACGAGAAGAAGCGGGAAACGGGCGCGTGCGCGTTGCGGCAGTGTATCGAGTACCGCTCCGCTGGTCTTCCTTCTTCACGAGAGTGGAAAGGCTGAACGTTTTTAGATGCGGAGCATCTCTTGCTCGGGTCTATGTCCCGCGGCCTTGTAGTCCGCACTCACACTACGCACGCGCAACTCTCCTCCTTCCCTCTCTCCAACAGCTGCGCGTTACTCTCTCCGTCTCTCTCTCTACCAGCTGCGTGCACTGCGCGTGCGTTCGCTTACCCCGCGCGCGCACGCGCAACTCTCCCCCTCTCGTCTCACTCTCCTTCAAGTGTGAAAAAAATAAACGGCGAGCGGCGAGCGTTCCAAGTTTTCTCTGCCGCGAGCCGGGACGAAGGCTCGCGTAGGATGGGGGGGGGGGCCGCTAGAGCAGTCGGTGGCGCCATCTCTCGACGTCAGCACGCAACTGACTCTTTCCTCGGACCAACACGATGCTCCGCATCACCCCATGGTTCCCCTCGGGAAGATGGTGTAATCTTTGTGTTTTGCATCCTTCTAAGAAACTCTTTTTAAAGCATCGTGTAATTCCTATTGAGCAACTGCACAAGTTTCGGTTGTTGGTGACTTATAATGTAGCCTTAAAACACAACAATACTTTTTTTTTTCATTTCTGCTCTGTCATGTTTAGCTAAGTTAGATCATAAATACGTTACCCGCCATGGCGAGACCTGGAATGTTTCAACACCCCGTACTAATTATGGTTTTACATTATTGAAGTATGTGTTGCCATCTTTACTAAATGAACTTGAAGCAAATGATGTGTGTATATTTGGAAAGTCAAATCGAATGTCAGCGGACATACTGCCCGTGGAGGCGGCCTAGAAAGCGACCAGCCAAGTCGAAGTCACATTGCAAACTGTTTTAATTATCGAAGCAGAAAAAGAGAGAGAAAAAGGAAGAAAGAAACAAACATACAAACAGACAGACAGCCAGAGCGCGCGGAGCACAACGCGCGCTCTTGGCGCGTGCCGTTCGGCAGCGTCGCAGGTGTTCGGGGGACGCTGCTACAGATGCCAGCAAAGAAGGAACAAACAACAGAGGGAAGAATTTAGATCGTACAACTAAACATAACACTACTACAATCCCATTTTCTATATGACACCGTGTAGTGTCACGCAGGTGTTCTGAAACTGTTTCTATCTGAGTGGCAGTATGTATTTTAGTTATCTTTCTACATAAACAAGTATAATGATTGGAGTAGTGTGATGGTGTATATGTGATCTTTTGGGGTCTAGTGTATTTTTATTTTCCGCTGTTTTTCCGCTAAGGTGTGTATGGGAACTAGGGCCTCGTCAAGATGCAGTAGCAGCTTTTTGCCCTCTTTTCACCTTTTCTCGTTTTGTAATGAAAAAAGGAAAATAAAAGATTCATATTATTATTATTATTAAATTATACCGCGACAAAGTGGTTCCTTGGTCAATGGCGTTGCGTTCGAGTTTACCTTAGTCCCACTAGTGCCAGTTGGCTTGTGTAAAGTGAAAGAAAAAAACATTCCAACTGAATATAGTTGCATCTCCCCTGTAAAAGTATATATTTTTAAGGCCCTGTTCTACTCCGACGTTGAGCGCAGTGTAGCGCAGAACGTGAGCCTTTCGTTGGCTGATGAGCAGGAAGTCGATATCTGCGACCAATCACTATTTGCGTGCACTGCGTCACGCCACGTTTTCTACGCTCAACGACAGAGCCTAGCGGAGCCTTTAGTGTGTAGTCGCAGCAAAGCGCCGCAAAAACAGCCCCGTTTTTGTTTTTTGTATAGTCTCCCCAGGACAACGTGCTATAGAAACACTTTTAATACAAGGTTGTGCTGAAAAAAAAAAGCTTTCGATAAAACATTTTTGGAACTTTTACTCCTTTTCTTTTTGTGGGAGCCTTGAAAAGTTTTGAGTACGTTGTTTTGTTGGCCTCGTTGCAAAGAGGTGGTTGCAAACGGTGAGGATGTATCGGTCTGTCTAAAAGACATGTTTGCTGAAAGCTATAGATTATTTCCTGAGTTTGAGACTGTGTGTACTATGTGCCTTTTTTCTATTTTTTCCTTGTGTTGGGTTGAAGTTGTGATATATTTCATTTTTCAAACGAACTACTCGCAGCTGCGTGCGCAGCTGCGGGCAGCTCGTTTGTTCCCGAAAAAATTGGCGTAATCTAAGAGGAAAAGTCTACAGATAAATCGCGGGTGAATCGCTGTTAAAGTAAAACGGAGAAATGCAAACGGTGTTCGTGTGACAGTCTTACGTCGAGTGAGTACCATAATGTCACGTGACTCTAAATTGCGGTACATTAGCTGGAATTGGAAGTCCGTGAGCGACGTCACGTGACATAATGACGTCACAATGTCACGACACTGCGATTCCTCGCTGAATCGAGCGGGCCTCGGAGTACGTATGCGAAACAGACGATCATGCTGCCGAACTTCGCCAACGACTATCGCCGTAAAAGGGTTACAAAGAAAAAAGAGGCAAGAGAGCTGGAGCTGTAGTAAGATTGCGGGGATGAACCGTGTATAGGAACGCGAGTTCCAGGTATAAACGGTGAGTTTTAATATTGCGTATACGAGTAAACGCACAAAAGAGCACTGTGCGTCTGCGTTGCGTGTTCCGAGCTGCGAGTGTGCAGAGCCCGAATTCCGATCTTGGATTGGCGCACGGCGACGACGCACATGCGCAGAGTGGAACATTCAAAGCTTTGCCCCCATACGCAACACGAAAACTCTATAATAAAAAAAATAACACAATGATTATGGGTTTCATAATGCAATAGCCAACCTCGCCATGCTGTGCCACAGGTTCTTCAAACTATCTACAGCAGGAGGAACATATATAGGCAACGAAAGAAAGCTACATCTAAAGTACAGAGCATGGTATTTATCAAGAACATTTTAATCACGATTAAAAGAGAATAGAGGTTTCTTCTCGAAGAAGGCAGAGTGAAACGAAAGATGGCGCCTAAATATTTCAAGGAAACATGCTCGTCGCTGTAGATCCAGATACCTGAAGTGCCAGAAAATGTGCAAATTTCTTCGGAAGTTTAATTTATTTTCAATTACACCTTCTTCACTATAAAAGTACTTTATTACACATTTAATTACTAGCGCGAAAAGTAAATTATTACAATTATGAATTACTTTAAAAACAAATTAAATTACTTTCTTTGGAGAGATACCCAATTACAACAATGCTAATGTGAGAGGGGTTGTCGGCACTTAAATGCATTTTTATATTTCTTGTGTGACCCTTGTCAAACAAGGAATAGAGGATCCGCGTATTAAATTTAATGATTGTCATATGCTGCGCCTTTGTTTCACCTACCTTAATACTGGTATGATAGAGTTCCGAGTGCGATGCGAGTCAGTTGTTTTATTATTTTCCAAAAGGAGTAAGATTGTTAGCGTACTTTTTATGTCTGTGGTTTAAAGTGTGTACGATGCATTTATGTTAATAGGCAGCGAAAGAAGCATCATAAAGGCTCGGTTCGTAAATATTTTAGAGATGTTATCACGACATTAGTCGTGATAAGCTATTCAGAGAGCAGATTCCCATCACATCACTTTCATTTTTCCTCTGCATCTCTGATAACGTAAGGTAGCTTCATCCGGAGCACCTTTGACCTCAACGGGTGATGTGGCTTTGACAGTTGTACAGCTGTATGAAACCTAGACAGCATGCACCAGGGCGCTGACCATTCACAAAGTGCCGCGAATTGACAGAAGGCAATTTAGGCAAAAGCTAAGTGTATTCTTGCCTGACGATGACTCTACAGAATGAAGATCAAACACGACATTGTTATAAAAACAAGCCTTGTAATCTTAATCAAAATTATGTAACTATGAGGCCCATAGAATAGTTAAATTACAACTAAGATTACTAAGCAAAATAAATATAAATTACCGAGAAATACAAATAAATTACTGTAATTAAAATATGGTAATTGAATTAGAACTCAAATATAGCAGCAATGCTTACACTGTGGAACTCGTTCCCCACAAAACGAGTACACTTGTGCTAAACGCGAGTGACCAACTCTCAAGGGCGACGAAGCTACAAGGAAACAATTTCAATGGTGGGAACTCTCCCATAGTCTATAATAAAGTTTGGTGTAAGTTTTACAATCTCATATCTAATTTTTGTCTAAGAAAACGAGACCCCAAACTGTACGAATAATTGAAAGCGAGCATATTTTTAAGTTGATTCAAAAGCTTGAAAGAATAAAACATCGAAAACGAGGGCAGAAACAGGACTTCTTTTAATGAGCAACAGAACAAAGAATGGCACAAATCATAAAACCGACCCCAAAAGTTTCATCGTTCTCGAAGAAGGAAAGGAGAAAATTGCTAAAAGGAGAGGGAATTTACTATGAATATAAAAGTATAAAAAGCGCTGGCGTCGCGACGACATATCAATACTCTACTTATCTCTGGTGCAAGGAATTCGACCTTTGTCATTGTCAGTGATAATGCAGAAATGTTGACAGTTCCAAAGGGAAATGTACTATAAATGAAGGTGAGGAAATGTTGTTGACAGTCCCCATGGCAAATGACCTCAATAATTTCTTCCCAAATCTGTTCTTGTGCCCGCCGAGTATTCTAGTATAAAAGAAATGAGTAGTACAGTCATCGCACGTGCGGCTGTGAACGACGATCGGGTGAAAAGACTCATTTGAAGCCTTTGATGCTTCCAAGTTGTGTTCTCTAAGTCGATGGTTGACGCATCTCCCAGTCTGTCCAATGCACTGACTTCCGCATCTAAGAGGAATTAAATAAACCTGTCTATCTTCGCACTCTACGAACTTTTTGGCATGTTTACCCATTGCACCACTGGGACTGTCGTTCCCATTAATCTTTTTACAGATCTGTTTAAGGCGCATACGACAGGAAAAAACAACACTCGTGTCGAACTTGGATGCGATAGATCATAAACGTTGCGCGGAATTGTGCATGTAGGGAATCACAACGAAGCGACCTTTCTTTTTGGCAACAGCTTGCGAAAGTTGTGGTCTGAAGAATGAATCTCATCAAGGGTGAAACGAAGTAGGCCCGCAGGAAAGCCTGTTTTTCCAACTCATGATGCTGCAACCTGAGGCTACAAATTCACTTCTGAACACTCATGCATCTAAACATATTTCCTAGATCAGCACTCAAAGCGTTTGACAAAGTTCACCGTTTTCCAATTCATAATTGATCGCCTCTTGCGTGCCAGCGGACGCACTCTATGTAAGACACTACGCTATAACCCACCCCCCACAAAAAAAAAGAATTGACAAGGTGAAGTTAGAGGGCGAGGCAGACGTATTGTGTGTGGGTCCTATTTAAAGCAATAGCTTTATATGCGAACCCTGCACGAACCTTGTTTGCTTGAGTTGGTGTCGGTCGCAGTAAATCAAGACCCCGAGAATGAGTCTGAGCAACGGAACGCAGCTGCTAATTCGACGTCATAGTGCACCCAACCAATGAGAAACCACCGCGGTGTGTGTGGGCGTGGCGGGGGAAGGTCCGAGCTAGTGGTGCGCTAGTACTCGCATTTTTCCCCATCCCTCCCATGCGTAGGAACAGGAGCTGGACGTATAGGGTACGAGCTCAGTTTTAGTAGGATACTCTAGTAGGCGCGAAGGAATTCTTCTTTCAAGTGGTATGCGCGGCCGCATTGCAGGGACAATGATGGCATGCCTCCAGAGAAGAGGTGCATGGATAAAGGAAAAAAATTTCCCTACACATTTACAATTCCTTCGCGCCTTGTTACATTATATACCATTTCGATTTCAAGTGCTGCTCGTTAAAGACTCCAACTTCACAGTGCATTTTCCTGCATTTGAGGGAATGTCTAAGCTAGTGATAATTATTTTTTGTGTGTATGTTTGTCCTTTGTGTCGGGTTTTGATAGGTATGGGCTCTAACGATTCATTGCGACAAGTGTGGGTGCGCCCCTAAGTTTGAAGAAACAACAATAATGATGCGACACACACAAAAAAAAGGGCGAGGGAGATAACGGAGGCATTTTATATATCACGATGTAAGAAGGGCACGTGTGTCAGTGCCCCCCCTGCGGCCCTCCATCAAAAAGAGATAGAATATCTCGGCCAATGGGAAAGTGGTGTGTGGTGACGTGGGTGTGGTGGATTGTTCGGGTTTTTTTTCGAGACCTTCATGTTTTTTCTTATTAAATTTCAGTTGTAAGTCAGTGCCTTGTTCTGTGTGTATACTCTTCTACTGGCCCGCCGTTTTTTTTTCTTTTACACGTTGTATTTTCGTTTTGAGCTCCATCTGATGAAGGCTTTCCTGCGGTCTTCCAGGCTACGCCTGCGACCCCGAGTGCTTCGGAATGTGGAAACGAGGGACAAGACGGTGACGCTCTTGGGAAGCCAGACGCTCTCGATGCCAATCGGGATCTCGCCCACGGGCTTTCAGAAGTTCGCCCACCCAGAAGGGGAGAAGGCCACCGCCAGAGGTGTGTTTCGCAGACCCTTATAATTCGCTATAGAGATTCTCCGTCACATTTATGCAAAGCAGCTGACTTAACGCTACTTGACAAAAGGGCTATGATGGAGAGCATTCCATTTGTGTTTTATACAATAAATGACCAAACCTGAATAGGTAAAACTCTCTCGGTCAGAACATATCGGGAGCCACAAGAAGTAACGACGGCCGGCTCCAAACAGAATATCGAAGCATTAATAATTGTTTTAAATACTCATTTTCTCACCGCGGATAGTGTCAGAAACAAAATACCCCTGTAAATGAAGATGTTCCCGAGTAATTTCTTTTCTGAATCGAGGAGAGCTCCAGCAGACCTTTCCGGAAAATTCCACAAGGTCTCTCGCCAATTGAACATTGCACCGCGCGGTGCGGCAAATTGTCGGGCAGTTCCAATGTACGCTCAGGCCGGCTTCGTTCAAGTTCCGCACAACCTGGAAGGGGCTCAATTTCTCCGCGAGTTAGGAGCACAAATAAAACAAAGCGAATATATAACGAAGCCGATACGTACCCTGTTTTTCTTTTTATCATTTTGCATTTTTTCCGTCGCCAAAATGCTAAACAAACATGAACGCCTCCTTCTTTCTATGGGCCTCCTCCTTCATGCTCCGTACATCGGATTACCGTAGTGTGTCAAAACGAAGGAGGGAGGCACATTGTATTTCTGAAATGGTATTTTCTTGGGGATCGGTGGCCGAGTGGTACAGTTCGAACACCAGCTCGCAAGCACGTGGAGCGAAAGCTTGCGCTGCAGAAACCAGGGATCCTGGGCTCGAGCCCCACCCCTGCCCGTTTCGATCTGGATGAGCATCGTACCGGCGTGCGGTCGTGTATCACTACTGCGCTGGCTAAATTGCTCATCTGGAGGTGGAAGACAAGTCGCCCGTTGAGGCAGACTAAGTTCTAGGCTGTATAAACATACACACAACCAAATTTTGTCTGTCCATTTTTTTTTTGTTACCGCTTTGAAGCAAAATATTTTGGGTGTAAATCTTCGGTGTTATGGGTATTTAACAAAAACACAAAACCTTGATATATGCCAACTTAGCTGTCCTAACGTCAAACCACCGCAGTGGCGCTGCTGTTGGCACTGCGCATGCGCTGATGCCTCATATCAAGCAAAATCTGGTTTCTAAGAGGGCGCAGTTCGTAAACCGTGTCTTGGTGTATAAGCTGTTCAAGCCAAAAGTGCCTAAAGATGGGGGTAGGTCGACAAAATTCTAAAAGACTCGGCTTCTCAAACCGTTCCTTGAGGCTCCAAAAGCCGTTTCCGGATATGTCATCCTGGTGCTCGATAGGCGCTACCCTTGTACTCTTCTAACGCAGAATGTATTCGCCCTGCGGCAAACACTATCGAATCATTTGCATACACTGTCTGAAAAAGTTAACCCACCGTTTGCAAGGTTAAATTTAGTCGATTTTCTCAATTTCAAGCACACAGCAAAACGAAGAACAGATGGGTTTGCCAAATCTAAGCCTCCTCAGAAAGTAACTCACGAAGGCCG
>JAZHYW010001354.1:0-24501 GCA_037355805.1 Ixodes ricinus
CTTATGCGAAATTGCTTTGTGGTCTGACAACACTGAGGGCGTCGCCATTTTAATGTTGGCAAGCGTTGTCGGTCACGGAAGCACGGTGGAGGCATTGGAGACTGCTGTACGGGCCGTGTGCGATGGCGCAGCTACTGCTTTCCGCCTTCTGAGCATATTATGTGGACGACAGTTTAAACAACCTACCGCAACTGTCTGACAAAGCTCTCGGAGGCCTGTGCACGCTGGCGACAACCTCGTCAAAGCAGCGGACCAAGTCCTACTGTCGCTGTGGAAGCTTGTTGTCGCCAAAGTATTTTCAGGCCTCCGAAAGGACTAGGCCGGTATGCCTTTCATCTTTGAGAACACTTTTAATTCTTTTTTTCGATGCAGAACACGCTTGAAGTCATTACTGCTCACGCAAATATAATGACTCAAAATTAGTATTTTTTTTTAGTTCTTACTGGCGGAGGTTTTGGTGGAACACTCTTTGTTCTTCCAAAAAGAAACTGTGCCCTCCGGCAATATTTTTCAAGCGTTGCAGGAGCTAAAATTGGTTTCAGATAGCATTGACCTCAAGCACAGTTGACGGATGTTTCGCTATTAATGAAGATTTGTTCAACCGTGACAAAATAACTGCAGCGACTTTTTTTCAAAACTACCCCCGAGCTTCTTTGCACAAAACAAAATTTCTACCTCAGCTGCGACAAAGAAAAAAGAAAAGAAAATAAGGTTGTAAAATAAAGTTATCGCCGCCCGTGTTGCTTCATTCGACGTCCGCAACGCGTAATCTTTTGCCGCCACCGACATCAAGTTTTAGCCACTGCAATGATCTCAACCATACCACTGTTAACCATACGCATCTTCAGTTATGGTTGGTGGCGTAGACTATTAAACCTGTGCCATCGTTTTGCCTCGCTTAACAGCCTTGGTCTCGTCCGCATGCATTGAGCTGCTTGCGCATCAAGAAAAAGGCAGGCCGACACTACTGGCATAAAGAAAAAGGTCACAAACAAATTTGGTACAACTGTTGAAAAGATTAGGGCCCAGTTCAATGAACCTTAAATGGCTTCACGCTGCGCGATAACGTCCGCATGTTTCTTCGCGTTTTCTGATTGTTTGTGTAAAGCTGCGTCTCAAGTAACAACGCGAAACCCGTTATGTACACCCGTGCGATAATCGTCTGGTTCAACGCTTGTGCATTGACCTCGAAAAAGATTCTCGAATTTTCCAGAACACTAAATTACAGGAATAAACAAATACACGCCGCTCCCAGGAATCGAACCCTGGCTTTTCGTGCGGGAGGCAGGCGCTGACTAACCGTTAGGCCACGCGCGCGCTGCCTACTCGGCCAGCTGCGCGCGCGGCAATATGCCGAAACAAGCAAGGACGAAAACTGAGGAAAACTGAACGGGACGGGGCGTAACTTTCAGCTGATTGGTTTATTTCGATGACATATATACAAATATAAAAGGCAAACTTGGCAGAACACTAAAATATGGTCAACCCCTCCCCCTCAAATACCAGCGTCATTGGTTCTTCAGTTAATAGAATTCTTTATCAGATAAGGACAAACAAAGGTGCACTTATACAAGGAGTTCTCGTGGTGGGACTTAATCCGGAAGGCTTCGTGCATTTCTCTGGTCATTTTGGTTTAGTAATGGCCCATGACACAGGTCTCACAAAGATGTGGCTACTCTCAGGGTTGGGCCCGCATTCTCAACGGCCACAGTGGACAGCTAGGGGGCCAGACGGGGACTACCTGATCGCAAACCAGAGATGGCAAAATTACTTTCATAAAGTAATTAAACTGCACTACTAATTACTTTTCTGAACTACAAAATGTAATTGAATTACATTACAACTTACCGCAGACTAAAGGTAATGACATTACATTACAATTACTTTCAAAAGTAATGAAATTACTGAAATTACTTGTAGCACTACTTTTGAATACCTTGAGGCAGTAATTGACGCTCAATTTTATTTACCGTATACACCAACACAGTGTTTCCAAAACAAGCCCTTGCTTGCCCACACACCGCGTATGCAGGAACCAGATCCAAGAGAAGCGAGGCGCTGCGCATGCGCAGTGCCTACAACAGCGCCACCGCAGTGATCTCACGTCAAAGAGCTGAGTTGGTCTATATGTGCCAAAACACAGATCTTCCTTATCTCGTCTCAAGTGAAACATACTGCACAGTGGTTTTGCTGGCACACACGACTTAAGGCTGCGGTCCCATGGCGGCCATGAAAAATGACAATATGTTGCCCTTGTTTGGCAGCGCGATTCTGACGCTTAGTCACTACCTAAAAATATTTAACTCATGTCACCTTATAGAACAGGCAATATGCCTCATTTGGATATATGATATATATTTCTGAAGCAAAAAGCGAGATCAGGAGGATCTGCGAATTTTGGTGTTTTTGGTCATACATGGTGTGGTAGTACAAAAGGGGAGAGTTTACCGTTAGAGAATTTGCTCCAAAATTTCATGGTTCGTAGATAAAGAGTGTTTTCTTTGCACAGCGTGGCCGTTTTTTCATTTTTCTTTTTAGTTTCGGAAATTAACCTCTTGGAAAATTGGCTTTACGGAAGCATATTCACGACCTATTTTCTGGACAACTGTGGCATATTTGTTTCTGAAACTTCTTATAGCTATTGATATATAAAACCTACAAACGTGTGTTAAATTTAATTAGGATTGACATATAACTTTTGCTGTAAGACTCGCGTAAAAACCAATGAAAATGGTAAAAATCAGACTAACATCGTTTGGTAGTACTGAATGCACCGGTATGGGTTGTCAACACAATTGATCAACCTCTTAGGCAGAGACAATTAAATTTGTGCTATTTTGCATGGCGAAGCCCTTTTTCGCAATTTCGCATTTTGGGTTCTCTAAAAAAGTCATAAAGTTCAAGCAAAATTGCACCCTTCTTAGACACAAAAAATCACATTTGTCTATATTTATACTATTCGATGGGTAATCATGTTGTCATAAAGAAGGATTAATATCCGATATACAAATAGCAGCTTTGTTTTCAGGTAAACATCTCTAATTTTTGTTTGAGAATGGACACAAACATGATTGCCGGTTCTTTGATGTGCTTTTATGAACATGAAACAGATTTATTGGCATCTAATAACATTTATTGCTATGGAATAGATATACATTGCGATGTATTAGATTTTCCCAATGATCTTGCTTTGGTTTCTTGATAGTTGTAGAGCTTAGCTAATTTTAAAAACAATTAAAAACTGTTTGGGTGTTTTGTTGCGCTACCTGCTGGATGGCAGACAAAACTGCTGATTTCCAAGTTCAAACAATTTTCGAGGGCGGCGTTGGCGTCTGTATCATCATCAATCTCCGTGTCGTTTTGCCTTCACATTTAGAAAATATATTGGAAGATTTACTATCGACAAATGAATGGTTTAAGTACTGGGTCAGGTTAATAAATCTAAGATAAATAATTACACAAGCGTAGCGTGATATAATAGTGTTGATTATTCGATATGATTGAAATCAATAAACGATAAAGACGAAGAGGGAAAGAATACACTTGAGTTCAGAGAGCAGAACGAAAAGTTCGGAACTGATAGGACGTATTTTTTACGGCTCCTGCGAGATTAACCTAGCACCCACTTCACTGGCCTGCGGGTTCCCTGTGGCCTTGGCCCTGGCCTCGGGCCAGACCAGCTCGGGTGGGGACCTATTACCATCGCCGCCGGAGGCTTCCGGCACAGAAATGTCCAGCCTGACCCAGCAACAGCCACCACCCGGAGCCGACCATTTCCCCGATGACAGACCTCTATACGGAACCTTTCACCCACTGCAAGTAAGCCTTCCACCATCTCAAGAACAACCACAGAGACCACCGCCACCAAGTCTCGATCATACATTTAATGTATTAGCGACACTGATTCAACAGAACCCCGCATTCCTCGAGGCACTGAATCATTTTATGGCGCAGTTCATACCGCCCCCGCAAGCTGAGCACTGCCCACCTCAACAAGTGCGGCAAAAAGAACCACG
This sequence comes from Ixodes ricinus, assembly GCA_037355805.1. NCBI lineage: Eukaryota > Metazoa > Arthropoda > Arachnida > Ixodida > Ixodidae > Ixodes > Ixodes ricinus. The sequence goes on from JAZHYW010001354.1 coordinate 4,017, forward strand.
GCACCGGCGTTCATCGACACGTAGTAGTGCAAGATCTCGCTCGCCTAGAAGCGAAACAAATACGCAAGATGACACGACCTTGTCAAAAGAGCACCAGCATATTCCGGATAGCGACCATTCCTATACAGCACGTTCGCTAACATCAGATGGCAACCAGTTTCCAACAGTCACCGCATCTCAGTGCCATGGCGGCCTTAACCAAGAACACAACACCGAAGTGCCCTTGCAACATGGAACGTCACCGCAAGCTGCGTCGCAGAATATGGAGGGAGATGACGACCAAGAGTGGCCGCTCCCGGGCGCAACACAACGAAAGAGGAAAAGAAACCCACTGACTCCGGAGGATGCGGAAGCGTCAAAACCAATTCCACAACCAACACAGACGGTGGTACTCCGGTCCATTGGAAGAAAGGCAGTGAATACCTTCACAGGGCAAGAAATCTTTGACGCTGTCAAGCAAACCGGCATTCAGAGCAATGAGCAGTACACTGTTCATCGTAATGAAAAGGCAAATGCAATAGCCATAACAACACGCGATCCCCTAACATTGGAGAAACTTCTAAAGGTGAAGGAAATACGAAAGGGCACAGAAGTCCACCAACTGCAGCCCTATAAAGCTATGGCAGGAAACGAATGCCGGGGAGTACTCTACCTCCCGGGCGAGGGAAACGAGGTGAACGCCGAGTCTCTACAGGCAGACATTGTGTGCAAAAGTCACAAAGTCGTTGCAGCAAGACCGATGGGACCCAAGGGGAACACCATCCTCGTGACATTTGAAGGCAGAGTTCTCCCCAAAAAAGTCAGCTACATGAGTGAGGTCCTTAATGTACGCGAGTACCGCCCACGTCCACTGGTGTGTTTTCGCTGCCACGCGATCGGACATAAGATGGATGTGTGCCCTAGGGACACTGCTCGATGCGGAACGTGCGGCTCCGAGCACGACGGCATGGACGGATGTGAGCAAACCCCAAAGTGCAGGAACTGCGGCGGTGCCCACGTAGCCACCAGCAAAGACTGCCCGCAGCGAGCGATCCCACCGCGGCGCAACAACCAAAAACCAACAGCAGGAAAGGATCAAGGACAGGAAAAGCCTCCACCTCTGCCAACAGCTCCAGCACCGCCGGCACACTTAGGCGGCGGGACCTCATATGCAGCTAAGACCACGGGATCGATTCAACCCAAGACACCACCAGCGCATCAATCACAACAGGCCGGCATGATGTTACAAACTCTGCACGCCCAGCAAGCAGGGTTCGCGCGACTGGAAAAACAGATGACCGCGCTCACGGCGGCCATACATATGCTGATTAAAACGCATAATGCCAAGCACTAATCAACTCAACACAAACGCCAACCAACATAAATTACCCCCCACACGTAAACACACCTCACGGCGTTCCAACCCATCCCCGAGGATACTTCAGTGGAACTGCGGAGGGTTGCAGCCAAAGCTACCGGAACTTAAAATTCGTCTGCAAGCACTAAAAGACCGCGCACCAGACGTTATCCTTCTTCAGGAAGCTAATGTTGACAAAATCAGAATTCGAGGATATAACACATATATACAGCCGAGCATTAAAAGACAAACAAATAACTACGGTGTCGTAGCCACATTAGTCAAGAAAAAACATACACAAACACAATTAAATTCTGAGACAGCGTGTTCAGACGACCGTGAGATCGTCTCTACGCGAGTCAAACTCGGAGATACTGTGATCGACATACACAACACATACATAAGGCCGTCCGTGAGCTCCAACGAGGCTGCTTGGATCAAGGGACTCGTAGCAATGGGCCGGCACACCATCCTGGCTGGCGACTTCAACGCTCGTCACACCGCGTGGGGATACCCCGATGAGAACGCCCGGGGAAAGAACATAAAGAAAGCCTGCGTTGCAGCCAAGCTCAAGCTTTGCAACAGCCCTGAAGTACCCACCCGGTTGGCCCAGATACCCGGACATAACGACACTTCACCCGACCTAACCTGGGCATCACCAAAATTGAAAATCCAATGGCAAGTACAGTCGGACCCCATGGGCAGCGATCACCTTCCCATTTTTATCCAGCTCTCCATTCGCTCCTCCCCAAGACGGCGAGCAACCTTCACCAAGTGGGACAACTATCGTACCGCAATAGGTCGTCACAACGGCGTCCCCCTCGCGGAGCGCATCCAGCTCGCGCTCAAAGAGGCCCGCACCGAGTACCAGGTGAAAGAGGGCACGCCACCCCTCGACCTCCGCCTGGTCAAGCTGTGGGAAAAACGACTCAAGGCGCTCGTTCGGTACAGGGCCAGGAAATCCCTCACGAACAAGATCTGCCTGAATCAGGCCACAGCCGAGGCCAAAAGATACACGATCGAGCTCTGCCGCACCACCTGGAGAGGGATGTGCGACTCTTTCAACGACAGGACAGGCTACATGAAGGTTTGGCATGCGTACAAGGGACTCGCCGGCAAGACTAAAACCCGCAACACCGGGAGCAACCTAGCTCTGCGTCTTAACATAACCGAGGAACAACTTGCGGAATTAGCCGGGGAACAGTTCTTCCCTCAACAACCTACGCCGCCACCGGCCGAGGTCTACACACTACTGCCCATCATAAACGAACAACAGGGGGACGCACCATTCACTATGGCGGAGCTCATTGACGCCCTTAGCTTGGCGAAGGCGAACTCTGCACCTGGTCCAGACCAAGTCACCATAACGGCGCTCCGGAACCTTCCGATGGAAGCGATGAACGAACTCCTCGACACATACAATGCGGTCTGGTTGGAAGGCGCAATGCCGGCGGAGTGGAAACGGTCCACAGTGATTCCCATTCCGAAGCCCGGCAAGACTCCACACGCAATAGCAAACCTCCGACCGATATCCCTCACTTCCAATTTAAGCAAGGTATTGGAGCGCATGGTCACCGGCCGCCTGCAATGGATCCTCGAGACTACGGGAGCCCTCCATCCCATGCAGACTGGTTTCCGACCTCAAATGTCAACTCAAGACAGCCTGGTAATGATTTATCACGACCTCTACGAACGCCACCTCTCCAATTTCCAGCCTCGGACACTCGTCGCCATCGACTTGCGAAAGGCCTTTGACTCTATCCCGCACTCCACCGTGGTCGCTGCTGCACAGAGGCGAGGCATACAGGGCCGCCCCTTAAATTTTATCAAAACCTTTCTAGAAAATCGCACTTACCAGGTGGCGATCGGAAATACAAAAGGGTGCTGGAAGGCCAACAACATCGGCGTACCTCAAGGGGCGGTTCTGTCGCCGCTCCTTTTCAACCTCGCCATGACCGACCTCGCCCTAGCCCTTGAGGCCGTTCCACAGGTGCGTTATACCATTTATGCAGATGACGTCACCCTGTGGACGACAGCCGGACTGGCATCCGACCAGCAATACCACATGCAACGTGCCCTTGACGTCGTCACCACTTTCGCACAAAACAGCGGACTTGAGCTTTCTAAGGAGAAAACCATGTATATGGTAATTCCCGCAAAGTGCAAGAAATCACGAACAGACATTCATCTTCACGTGGAAGGCGCTCCCATCACAGAGGCAGACAGTGTGAAAATATTGGGTGTCCCCTTCGACCACCACGGAAGGGCCAACACATGGATGACGCACGTAAAAAAGCAGTGGAAAAACGGTCTGACCCTCCTCAAAGCAATTACCAACAAAGCTTGGGGTGCTCAGGAAGACCTATTACGCCGCCTCGCGCGGACTCTTCTAGTGTCAAAAGTTATTTATGGACTGAACTTTCAAAATCTAACTCAGACGCAGGAAACCACACTCGTCACAATGAATCGGGCCGCAATGAGGATTGTCACGGGTCTCCCTCGCTTCACGCGGGTGGAAGAGCTCGAACGCATCGCGCAGATGAATACCATTCAAGAAATCGCCGAAGAACAACGAATCAGCCAAGCCCTGCGCCTGTCCCGGACCCCCCAAGGCAGAACTATCCTGACACTGAGTGGGCGTGCCCATCTCATTGAAGGCCCATTTATGCCGACGCCTCCGCCCCCATGGGAAACGGAGGCGGTCACCGTCGCCAAACCGATTCCAAAAAACCAAGGGAACGACTCGCCGGGACGAAGAGTCACTCAGGCCTCTAACCACATGGCAGAAGTCCGCGGTCTCGGAGAGCACGTCGAAGTGTTTTACACAGACGCCTCGCGCTCTGAGACCGGCCGCACGGCTATCGCCTGGTACTCCCCTACAAAACAGGACACACAGCAAGAAATAACTGAAAACACGAAGAGCACGTGCTCCGCAGAACTGCGGGCGATCTTGATGGCGACACAGGCCGCCATTCTGAAGAGAGCCAACATCACAGAAACTCGCATATATACAGATTCTCAAGAGGCACTCCGCGAGTTGCGTCGCACGGACACATGTAACGCCGTGGTCGCACAGATCCGAACACTGGTGCGCAAAGTGAAGGACGACCAAACGATCACTGTCGCGTGGCTGCCAGGCCACGAAGGCATCCCTGGGAACGAGAGGGCGAATGGGGCCGCGAGGGCAGAGCTACAAGCAACACAGCCCTCACAAGGCCCGGTTCCTCCGCTCAGTCCTCGGAAGGTGCCTGAGGACACTGCCGACTTTGACCTTACCGAGGTCAAACGCGCAGAACGAGCAGCACGCAAGGCGCGCCTCACTACTCTCCTGCCGCCCAACCCTCACCGCATTCCGAGCAGCTTTCCGCGATGGGAGCGGGTGGCCCTCAACCGACTCCAAACGAAGACGGGGCTGACGCCAGACTGGCTGTCAAGAATCTACCATCCGACGGATCCAGACGACGTCGGCCCCGATCCGAACTGCGACCACTGCGGCGTTCCTGCCACCTGCTCCCATCTCGTGTGGGACTGCGCGGAATCCGCGCCGGAGCGCGAGGCCGCAATCCGCAACCTACCCTACCACATACGGCCTTGCTCCACACAGAGTGGACGAAGCCAACAACCGCCATTCTTAAAGGAGCTGTGCAACGATATTCAGGTTGGAATGTTTTTCACTTTGCACGAGCTTACCGGCACTGGTGGGACTCAAGGATACTCGCACGCAACGCCACTGGCCAAGAAACTCCTTTGTTACGGTGTAATTTCAAGGACAAAAGCGATCATTTTCATTCAAACCTCCTTTGCAAAATTTGATGACGTAATGTGGAGTTGCAGTACACTCCAATGACGATATTTGAATGCGGTTCATAGATTGGACCCGAGCATTGCGTGGGCACTCGATTTGGGTCGTGATAATTACTAGCTCGAGGAGCATTCGGGTAGTGGCCCGTGTCCAATCGCTGCAACGACGACAATAGCCGAGCCATAACAATGTCTGGAACTCAGCGCGTGTCCTGTGCTTTGCCAACCCCAGCGCGTGGCTATGATCAACATTGGCGGCATATAATCGGCTCCAGGACACGTGGCCGCTTGTTCTGGCTGCGAGTTGAGGGGGTGAATGCTGCTCGTTTTTCTTTAATTTTTTTCTGGGACTTCTATTACGTGGAGTGAAAACGAACGCGTGTTTCGTAGGTCATTAACGTCAGGGATCCGTTCTGAGCGGTATTTGCGCAAAGTACAACAATTGTTGCATCGCCCCTTTAATGAACAAAAACTCATCTACACATCTCTCATCGACTTCCTCCGATCCTCCGGGATCGGTAGGTTCCTCTAATCATCGTCATTTTCACTTCCCTTCACCCTTTCCCCCGCCTACTCTGAGGCCTTTCAGGCCAGAAGGCGGCATCACAATAAACGTTTTTACAATACAATACCTGAGTTCACTTCATGCCTAGAGCCACTAAGTGAGCTGCGCTTGGAGTATCGGCACTCCGTTCCACAGAATTGTTGTGGGAGCCGCCATTTCGGGTCTAGTGCAGAGCAAACGCAACTGCCGATCGTCGTGATTCAAAAGTGCGACTTCCTCAGCATTTTATCCGGTGTTAGGAAGCTGATGCAATATTGCTTTGCTCTGTCGCGGACTGTTTAAACATTTTGTGGAGGACAGAAAAGAGTTTCCTGTGATTTTAGATAAAGCTTCAGATCGCTGGCAACCATGATTTACGCCACGATATGGCCAGAGTGTCGTTACTCTGAAGCGTAGCTTCTTTAATGACACTATTCATGCCCTTGTTCAAGGAGCTTGTAATACCTGAAGGGGCCATGACGTAAGCTTCCGTGGGTTCCACAAGCCACTACCTTTTGACACATGCCTCTTCCTCATTGCTCCCGCTAGTGGCACTAGTGCCCGCGAACCTCCTTTCCCGTGACTGAAACTGAAACTAAATATGAATAATACACCATTATTATAGCTTATTTAGTTATAACTAACTACACATAATGAGAGAAGGAAGCGGTCGGGTAGGAGAAACGCGGGTTTTATGTGCGACCGTTCTAACCGTCTCGGAAGAGAGAACACGCGAGCTTGCGCTGATTTCAAAAAGACGATCCAAAGAAAAGAGGCGGCAGGCTGTGTTTTTTTGTGATTGTGCGTCTAATTTATATACAGGATATTTGAAGATCGACGATGGACGTCGATCGTCTCGAGGTAATGTAACGTAGTAACATTATATAAAAAATAAACATAATGAAGGATTGCATGACTTATTTTTTTCAATTCTTTGATTGTGAATATGGCGGTAGCCTATTGTACTTACTGTTGACGAAGAGCAATATGAGGTGACGAGGTAATGATTAATTGATGAGGCTCAATAAGGATGACGACATTAGTGGGTGTCGAGCCACAACGTACAGTGCCAGACTTGTTTCAAGTATCGTGTACCCAAAGACTTTTCTTCACCCGCAACAGAATATGGTAGAATCATTGAGGATGATGCTTTACAACTGTACGTGGAACAGAAAAACTGCACTGTGCAAAAGTGCGGCTTATTCATTAATATAAAGGACAGATTTCTAGCACCATCCCCTGATTGACTGCTTGGAACGAATGGCCTCGTTGAGGTAAAGTGCCCCTGTTTCAAAAGATTCTATGAAGCCTACTGAAACCGCAAAAGAGTATGAGGCGAAAAATAAAAAAGAGCCTGGTGTGAAAGGTCTAAATCACCACCATAGATTCTACTACCAACTAAAAGGGCAGTTACACAATACACAAAGAGATTTTTGTGATTTCGTTATATTTACACTCAAGGGCATTGATATCCAACGTCTTCAGAGGGATGACACCATCTGGTCGAAACAACATAGAGCCTTTTCTACTCAAGTTTTACATGAAAGGCCGGACTTCCGCTGAAATTCCTCACGCAGACGAGTTGTCCGATCGAATAAACTGCCATTACTCCCAATCTGGGAATCTCTCGATCTTCGTTCGTAGGCCATAGTAGTCATGAGATCGAGGGGTGTGGCTCTTCGTCCGCCGAACATTGCTTCGGTTGGTGTTTTTTCCGTGGAAGATGAGACCGTAATGTGGTGCCGGAACAAGAACTTGGCGATTCTTCACTGAACTGCTTCTTCCGTAAACTTCAAGAGGGCTTTCTTCGTTTCGCACACCATCTGTTCTGCTTGCCCGTTAGTTGCAGGATGGTATGGTTAACTAATGTAATGCCTAATGCCGTTTTTTTTGTTTTTTTTTTGGAAACTTGTTTCTTTTTATTTTAAACGAGATTCGGCGCGTTATCGAAGAAAAGTATTTTCGGTAGGGCAAAAGTAGCGAAACGAGTGAGTAGAACGTCAATGACGCGTTTGTACGTCGTGGCATGCATCGTGTAAACTTCCAACCACTTAGAGTACGCATCGACCATGACTCCGCAGATGCGGATACGTTTCGCCATGCACCACCGACTGAATAGTGGATCGTTTTCAGTTACTGTTCATAATGGCGCTGAACTCGAGGAAACTTCGAGTCTTTCCACAAAGTTAGCCCAGGTGCCAACACTTTTGTCGAAAGCGGTAAGTGCTCGAAACGTCAACAACGTCGGTAGCCACGTGCTGTGCTTGACACTTGACGCTTACCGTTCGCTGAGACGAAACTTGCTTGTACGTCTACCACGAGTCGTCCGATATCAGGTCATCACCGCAGCTTCATCTCCCGACAAAACAGGTTTTTATTGTCCGCATGTCTATAGTTATCAATCATGTGAACTTATAAATTCCCGAACGCTCATCACTTGCCGTCACTAAACGCCGCTCAATCATAGTGTCTTCATGGCTACTAAACGTCTTCCTATTTATACTGATGCTTTTCATCATATTCCCCTCAAGCTGTAAAGAGATAACATGGGTTGTGTGTATGTTTATACAGCCTAGAACTTGGTCTGCCTCCAAGGGCGACGAGTCTCCCAGCTGTAGATGAGCAATTTAGCCAATGCAGTACAAAACCGCTAGCCTGGGGTCTTTAACGTCACCACGCAGTAGTGATAGACGACCGCACGCCGGTACGATGCTCATCCAGATCGAAACGGGCAGGGCGGGAATTGAACCCAGTATCCAGGGTTCTGCAGCGCGAGCTTTCGCTCCACGTGCTCCGAGCTGGTGTGCGCTAGACCACTCGGCCACCGATAACTTACAACATAATGTGTGTCGGTACTTCCGAAAATATTGCAACGGCGCTATGTTTTCTGGGAACTATAATGTAACAACCATTACAATCTTCCGGATCCCGTGAAGCACAATATTTTGTTACGTCACTTTTCAGTCGTCATTATAATGGCGAGGTAAATACCGTAAATCGCGAAGCAGTTTACTAGACGTCCGCTTCCACCGGTGTCTTGGAAGATTGAGTCTACTGAGCGTGCATTCCTGCAGAAGAAATTTTCATTGACAGAATATTGACACGTCAATGAACAATTGATTCCTTCCTGGTAAGATTTATTGCAAAGCCCCGTCGCAACCGCCGAACCGCATGTCCCTATATCAGCCTGACATTCTCGCATAGACAAAAATTGGGTTGTGGGGATATTTATACAGCGTATAGTTAGGTGGCCATTTTAAAGTTGCGACGAGTCACTCAGCTGTAGATGAGCAACTTAGCCAGTGCAGTACAACCGCTAGCCTGGGGTCTTTAACGTGCACCACGCAGTAGTGATACACGACCGCACGCCGGTACGATGCTCATCCAGATCGAAACGGGCAGGGGTGGGCTCGAACCCAGAATCCCTGGGTTCTGCAGCGCGAGCTTTCGCTCCCGCGCGTCGAGCTGGGTGTGCGCTTTAGCCCACTCGGCCACCGATCCCTCCTTCTCGCATAGAGTAGTTTGCTGGGCCACGCTATTGAGCCAGCTGAGCTGAGCATCTGGCAGCGGCGCGAGCAAGGCCACGAGGGGAACGTGATGGTGCTCGAGCCATCCCACCGTGAACCAATATTTCGGCCACCCCACGGGTGCGATGTCGCCATCTATTGGTTGAACTAACGCCTTGTTCAAGATGGCTGCCGTGCTGACCATTCAGCCGCTATTTATTTGTACCCTTTTCCTCATATATGGCGCAGAATTTTTCCGGAACAAACGAGTCGCATGCTCGCAGCTGCGCATGCAGGTCGGGCGCTCGAGGTGGGCTCGGGCCACCGGCTGTTCGCTGCCGATCTCGAGCTAGACTCTTCGCTCTGAGTCCGCCACTGCAGGAAGAGGCCAACAGGCGGGCGCGAGATACGAACCAGTACATACCGCAGATTACAGTGGCTTACGAAACGTAGAATAAATTCTTATTTCCGAATAAATTCGAAGTTATATTCACGTTCGAAATTTTCGAAAGACACAAGGTGCGGCGTTGTGGCCGTTTGGACCACCAGATGTTAACACGCAAGCGTTTGCGCTCAACAAAAAAAAAGAAAAAAAAAACATATATAGAGTTTAATTTAAAGTATAGAAAACAAAAAAAAAGAAATAAAGTAGCAGTTTTGCACTTCCGATGTCCTATATCGGCCAGCTCTTCGTCTGTAATACTGGTTTGCAGACCCGCATCCGAGATTGTGTGGATAAAACCATCTATCCTGGGAAAGTGGCGAGAATCATTTTGAAGGAACTGCTCGAGACAGGTGTCGCGCGCCACTTCTGGGAAGAACTAGAGCCACTAAATGAGCTTCATATAGAGTATCGGCACTCTGTTCCGGCAACATTCGTCGTGGGCGCCGACATGTTTATGCTTGTGCAGAGTAGACGCAACTGCCGATCGTCATGATTCAAAAGTGCGACTTCCTCAGCCATTGACCCCGTAAGTGATGACGTCACGACATGGCGTCTGGGTCCGAAACAAACCGTTTCTAGGGGCGTTGCTGGCACCAATGCATGGAGACTCCACATGAGGCTAGATTTTTGCTTACAAGTACAGTAAATAGTTTTTTGTGAACAGCCTAACTTCTTGATACCTAATTATGAAGATGTTCTTGGTATGTCTCAGTGTCGTATTGCAACAATGAAAGCCATTTCTGAAGTATTACACTCCGCTTCATGCTTTCGTGGCAGACGACACGATAGATTTGCTGGCCTCTGTTGCTGCGGGCGTCTTCATTGAATTGCGTCGGTAAAGAAGCGACAAAAAACAAGTGCATTGCCGTGACTGTAGAGGCCTCCGAACATGTGGGTTTTTTTCTGTGAAGAACCCAGCTTAGTTCAGAGGGGTGAAAATGCCTCTAAAATCAAACCACGCCTATGCAGACCAATGGTTACGACAACGACTCGAAGTGCATTACCGGCGTAAGTGCAGGCCTAGCATGAGAGTTGCAGAACTCGTACGCCATCGAGGCAGACCCTATCGAAAAATATTTTTTACCGGAATGTCATTTCCAGTAAAAGTCTATTTTACTGGATTATGGGACTGTTTTCACTTCCAGTAAAGCCGTAGATTACCGGAATGTCGCCGGATTTTTTACTGGAATGTCACCGGTTGGCTTACAGGAATGTTACCGGCTTTTTACCCGAATGTCACCGGATTTCTACCGGAAGTTTATTTCCAGTAAAAATCTATTTTACTGGATTATGGGACTCTTTTCGCTTCCAGTAAAGCCACAATTTACCAGAAGATTACCATATAATAATATCTTTATTATCTTCGAAAAATACATGTGTGCGTGCTGGCCCACGAAAGCAAAGATGCTTGTATGTGAGACCAGGCAGCCAATAAAATACCGTGACACAGTGAACACTAGAGAAACAAAACAAACAAACAACAATAACGTAGGAATGTGGGCAACGAATACGCACTAAGTAATGATATAATCATTATTGCGCGAGCGTGAGGCACCATTCTCTTACATTCCGTTTTACCGCACGAAAGGATGATATGTTCAGCAAAGACTCTGGCAAGCTGTTGAAGATTGGCCGGAATTCATAGTGTTTTTCTTTCTTTTTTCGGAAGCCTGTGAACCGTGGTTGGTGCATGTTTACGACGATTCGGTAACAATAAAAGTGGTTAGTCCACAGAGACCTGAAGGTTCTATGTATCTATTTAACCGGGTCGATACCAGTGAAACAATTTGCACAGCTGTAGACAAAAGCAATCGAACCAAATAGGAACAAACGAGTTCTTTGTCGCAAAAGATATCTTTCAAGGTACTTACAATGCCGCTGGGTAAATTCCTAGACGTACGGTAATAAAACCGCGCAGGTGCACCACACGGACACACACACGTATGATCTCAGTAGCACGTTTAGCGAAAACCACGAACGCGTGAAACGAACATCCGCCGCCGTTGAGAAATCACGGGCACAGATCACGATGTCGTCCCTGATGTCGTCGCCGCGGGTGCAGCAGGTGTCAGTAGTACGCTTAGCAAAAACCACGAACGCGCGAAACGAACATCCGCCGCCGTTGAGAAATCCCGGGCACATTCACGATGTCGTCACTGATGCCGCCGCCGCGGGTGCACCATAGCGTCAGTAGCACGCTTAGCGAAAACCACGACCGCGCAGAACGAACATCCGCCGCCGTTGAGAAATCCCAGGCACAATCACGATGTCGTCCCTGATGCCGCCGCCGCGGGTGCACCCGGCGTCAGTAGCACGCTTAGCGAAAACCACGAACGCGCGAAACGAACATCCGCCGACGTTGAGAAATCTTGGGCACAGTCTTTTTCGCTCGCTGGATGCTTCTGAAGCCGGACGGACAAAGAGGCGTAAGAAACAGGTCACTGAAAGATATTTTCTTTTCATCTGCACACCCAGCTGCTCTGGAAGATACAGGTCGCACACATGGAACGAGAATCCGAGACTGAGCGTTCGTTCCTGGCCGGCCGTTGCTCGTTGACGGACAAAGAAGCCGGTTTTCTTAAAAAAAAAATAAGAAAAAGTCAGCAAAACGACCTTCTCGCATTTTCCCCACGACCCAATGCGAGGGAGAGAGGGTGCGTGGGGACTCGTCCTTGGAGCGAGGCACCAAGGACGCCCAGTCCCCGGCTCGCCTCGGCTTCCTCCTCCCCTCGTGTCGGCTTTGAGTGAAGTTCGGTAAACAGGGAAGCGAGTCACCCGTTTCGGTAAGATTAAAACCGGGTCGTCTGGGAATCGAAAGTGGCTGGCGGTGACATTCCAGCGAAATTTGGAAACCCGATGCCGATGAAATTACAGCGAAATCTGTTTGCCGGCAAATAATCTCGCACATACTGCAGGTAAACTGGTTTCGAATGAAAACGGGTGAAAGTGCCCACGTTTTTGGATCGACAAAACAGTTCGCTGCACGCACTTCTTGAGGGTTGCAATGTCGTCCCGAGCTAAAACTCGCACTCACGAGAATGCCGCCCGAGTGGTCTCGTACCTGTCCTGGCCCCGACTTTTGCCTGTCGCAAATAGCAAGTTGCCGGTGATCGCTGCTCACCTTTTGGATCGTCAAAACTGTTCGCTGCACGCACTTCTTGCAGGATTGCAACGTCGTCTTGAGCTCAAACACGCACTCACGAGAATGCTACTGCATTGGCGGCCACCATTACAAACTCAGCTAGTCCCCCTGCTCGTCTTGGCTTCCTTGCCTTTAGCCGTTCCCCTTTCGTCGGCTACCAGTGAAGTTCGGTGTCTGGCAAACGAGAGTGGCTTCCGGTAGGATTCCAGCGACGGGTAATCGAAAATGGTTCTGGCAAAACTTTCAGCGAAAGTATTTTCCAGTAATATTTCCACCACAGACTGGTAAACGACGCTGGTTTCTGGTGAAAATGAGTGGAAATTAACCCGTTCCACTGAATGTCACGGGAAGTTTTTGCCGGATTTTAACCGAGAGTGACTCCGGTAAAACGTACACCGGAATCTCGTAACTGAAAGTGGCGGCCGGTAATATTTCCGCCAAAAAACTGGTAAACTACGCTGGTTTCTGGTGAAAATGAGTGGAAAGTAACCCGTTTCCACCGAATGTCACTGGAAGTTTTTGTCGGATTTTTCAATAGGGAAGTCAGTTTGTTATTATTGGCTATTGAGGTCGTCAGGTCATTAAAGAATTGCATACCTATCACGATTTCCTGCAGTAATCATCGCAGGGATGGTTACAACCAGGTACGAAGCACCCTCACATAGTGCGAGTCCGCAAACAAAATTTGGGATGTCAACCGATCGCCTATAGTGCTTTTCTCACGGGTGCAATACGATATTTTAGCAGACGATCGTCTCGATCGACGCCCGGGCTTTCGATAAACCATATTTTGCATCGCACCCCACTATGAATTCTTGTAAGTGCCTCAAACTCATTATATTTCAAACAAATGCAATATCAGAATATCGTCTTTATTCAAACGATTCAAACAACGGCGTGGCTTGGCCGGCCGACATGTGGCAGATGGCATACTTCTTGCCTTCGTCGTCTGCTGCAGGCATCTTGAGGACCGGAAGTCGCTGTCGTAAATATTTCAGAAACAAGCGATTACTGGCACACTTCTGGCGAAACATATATGACATTCAAGCTTTTTACATCTGTGATATTTAGGAAGCTTAAATCCTACTCCTGATTTTTTAACGGTCGGGTTTTCGTAGCAAAATCTAGCCACATGTCTTTGTCCATAACAACGACCCTAGCAACGGTTTGTTTGGACCCATGACGTCACACTTACGGAGTCAATTAGATGCGATGTTAGGAAGCTCGTGTAATATTGCTTTGCTTAGTCGCGAACCGTTTAAACATTTGTGGAGGACAAAAAAGCGTTTCCTGTGATTTCAGATAAATCTTCAGATAACTGGCAACCATGATTTTAAGCCGCAATATGAATAAGGGCCGGTTGCACCAACGCCGCTTAGCGAAATGCGGAGCTTAAGCCGGGAACCTAAGCTAAGTTTCGGTTTCGTTCGGTTGCACCAGTCTCGCTTATCGCTAAACCTAGCACTAAACTACGCTTATCTTGAGTGTTCAACATTGGGCGCTTTGCTTTTGCTTGTTTCTTAATCCTGGATTATAAACATGGCGGCTGGTTTGTGGCGGTCGACGCGGTGGACGAGAGTTGGTTCTACTAAAGTGTTTTAGGCCACAACAGCGTGAGAGTCTTGACAGAATGGCCTTCGATTGTGACAAGGATGCAAAATATTGTCTCGTGAAGTGTTTATCGACCCCTGTTTTCAAGCTGGCTTTCCACTCTCAGTGCGTGTTAGCCCTAACCGAGATACGCACGGAGCTGTGGGGCTCACGTCTGTCTTCCCGTTCGTTTTTCTGTCAACGAGCTTGTTCGTTGGTACTTACTGATTTTCGCATAACTGTAACGTATTGCTATTTAACACCTTGTTAATTTCTGCTTGCAAAGCATATCCTTTAATCCGATCGGTGCGTTGAATAGTAGCCGTACATTATCTCGGCTATCAGCTGATTGTCGACACTTCTGCCGTTTGCATCAGATTGCGGTGCATTTAAATAATAAAACTGCGAAAATTCAATTTCTTTAGTTTTGAGACAACCTTCAGTGAATTTTCCTCGTCTCGCGAGTAGAACCTTCACTTTAAAAAACTGCGTTCTATAACCGCAACTTTTCTGGTGATCGTGCTTTCTTTAGAAATGTTTTGCTTTATATCTTTCATTCGTGGCGACGACAAATCGTAACGACTACAATGCGAGATTCGTTCAGCACTGTATTGGTGCAGGCGGGGGCAGGTGACGCGAAGATACCGTTCTCGTCGGCACGATGTGATGTACTAGTGGGAGTTTTCGTACTTCGAAGTCTGCCGCCGTCTATTTGTATGAACTCAAGATCTGCCTATTATCACTCGCGAACAAGCTTCTGGTTCTCTATCAGCAGGAATAAAAAAAATGGTTCTGGGTGACCTTTGCGTGTTCAATAATTGACAGTTTGTATCATCATCAAGGGATGTACCAGTAGTATCGCTTTGATGTATTGATAGTTATACCTTCTTTCTTTGTCACTAAAGCAAAATATACGTAGGTCCATTACCAAAGGGTTTGACACAATCAGTTCAACGACGGTACAGCGCAGTTCTGTCACCTTGCTGATAGCAACGACTACGGTCGATGCAAGCTCTTGACGACTTCTATTCGACGATTTCCGGGCATTTTCGCAGCTGCCGTGGCGAGTTCGTCACTGTTTTGAACTTCATCGGTCTCAGGCACGATTTGATTTCAGTAGTCATCTTACCTACCCACTTATTCTTGATGATGTTTTGTCTTCAGCGATGCTAGCTGAAGTAGAGAGTCCTTCTCGCGTTCGGTGAGATATGGGGCCCTCGATGGCTCCGTTATCTCAAAATGTGAGGACGAAAACTACTGTCACTGTCAAAATATTCTGTTATCAACCGATATTAAACACACAATCACAGATGTAAAGAGCGTTCGTGTTTAAAACAGAGAATAGCGGCGTCAAAGGCTGAAATCACTGGATCAAGGGGAAAGTAGCGACATTGCCTTTCCTGACCGCTAGCCGAACACAAGAAAACAGTAACATACAGATGACCAAAAACCGCGCAAGGCAATTGGTTAATGAAAAAAACAATATTGACACTTTACACTGTAATACATAAATCACACCGGGAAATGCGTATACAGTAGGAGCATGTACGCTACAAAGTTCCAGTGGCGGAAGCAGCAATAAAGAACAGAATAGCGAGCCAAACATCGTGTCACCTTACATCTCGTCAGCACACAAAAGGGAATTCTCTTCAACTAATAAATGACAATGCCAGTCAAGTGTAGCGTTCGGCTCTCTAACGTCCGATAACCCCCCCCTTTCCTTACGCCTCTCACACCTGTGCAAAAGGGAAGAAAAGCTAATAAATGCAATCTCCAACCAGCCTGACGTGGCGGCAAAACCACCGCCTGGAGAAACTCTTCCTCGCCCAACAAAAAAGAGCTGGAAGTATAGGTGGCAGAGCAGGCTACCCCGAAATCTGAATAGCACTGGCCACATTGCACAAGGCCGTCGTTTCTGGGTAAAACTGCCACATATCGATTCTGCCGGAGAACCATTTGGCAGACAACCAACAGGAGCAGGGCAGAAGCCCCTCCGGGAGGCACCTATTGCTCAACACAAAATTCCAGGTGCCCTACTACGGAAGCCATGGTGCACCAAGCGCCACAATGAGCGCGCAACGGGAATATCGGAGAAAACATCTGCATTTGTCTCCAACTGCCCACAGTTGGGACACTTGGGGACGAGAACAATGCCCCAGCGGTGGAGTGGTTGTCTTGTAAGGAAAACACCCCAGCTCCGACGCCATTCTGAATCGTCCATAGGTCCGGAAAGGCGACTAGAAGGCAACGAGGTCCACTGCTCAAGAGTGAACCGGGTCGCGCAGATCTCCTCGACGACACGAGTTGGTGGCACTTCGCGCACTTCCAGGTCTGGTAACGCCTGTCGCAATTCCTCATGGCAAGCTTGGTAAAAAGTGGCGTTGCTCCGCGCTCGTGTAAAGGTTGCCCGATGCTACGAGAATCAAGCACTCGGCGCGAGGGCCCTAGAATAAATAGCCAGGGACCATGCTGGCCGGTCCGTGCCATCTAACGCCCTAGAACAGTGCGGAGAGGGAGAGCAGGCGGCATATCGTGTCCACGCAGGGCATGCGCCTGCCGCCCAGTATCGCAGGAAGGCGGAGCATCGACCTTGTCTCTAGCTCAGTGCACTTGCCCCAGCAAACCCACAAGAGACATGAGCTGACGCGGCGGGGTAAACCGGGGAAGGGGAAGTGCCCCGTGAGCAGCATAGAAACGTTGCTCACAAGAGAACAGCCCTCAGCCTCTGTCGCGCAGAAAGAGCGTGAAGGCGTCCGCACCAATAACCTGATGTTCAAGCCCGGAGGCCACGACCTCCCACGTGCGAGGTGCCACTCTACGAGAGTAAAAAAGCGCGCCGAGAAACCGGAGCTCGTTCGCGAGCTGGATGTCCGCCGGTAAATCGGGAAGAGAGCCTTCAAACTCCAAAGCCTGGCTCTTGGTAGTGTTTAGAGACGCTCCAGAAGAGCGCCGTACGCTGAGAACAGGTGTCCAGGAGGATGCAAACGATCAGTTTGCGGGCAAACAAACTGACGTCATCTGCGTAGGCGCTAACCAGGATTGTGTCCCGGCTGTCTCAGCGGAAACCCACAAATCCAGGCTGTATGCAAGAACGCCGGATTGTGAGATCAAGGCTAAGAATGCACAATAAGGGAGACAACGGGCAGCCCTGTCGTACTCCCTGCTTACTGGAAAAGACGGCAGGAGACACCCGTTGTTTTGCAAATGGCTAGTGAGTCCGCTATATAGGGGCTGAAGTAAAAAAATCAAAGTCTCAAGGAAGTGAAAGGCTTTCGGACTATGAACTGATAACGATGCTCACCTCTATCAAATGTCTTCGCGTGATTGAGGAAATTACTGGCCCCGACAGATGGGTAACATTCACGTAGGAAAAGAGATATCGTGTGAGTGCACAGGGATGTTCTTTCCTGGTACCCAAGACGTCTAAGGTGAGCTCATCACATGGGGCATGACCGTGCGAAGGAGCGAGACGAGTAGAGAGGGTACCAATTTATAGTCTGTGTTTAGCAAAGTAATACGTCACCTAGCCGCAGGGTCAGTAAAGAGAGCGACCCTCCCTCGGGAGGAGAATGACGCAACCCCGTCTGGGGGATGGCGGAACATTGCCTGTCTACAGAAAGCCGTTCACAAGCTGGACTTGGGCGTTTGCGAGGACATCTCAAAAAATGAGTATAAAAATTCGGCTGGTAAGCTTCATCGCGGCCTGGGGCATTTGGACCCCATCCTTTATGGTCCGGAGGGTGTTAGGGAGATTCCTCACGGGTTGCAGGACGGAAAGAAAGGAGCCCAGAGCATCAGGGCAGGCCGGGAGATCTCTACAGGAGAAGGATCGCCGTTCGACAAAATTCATGGTGCGAAGAGACCGGGAAGGTTCTTTCCAATTTATTGCAGCTGACAACTATATACAAAAAGCTATGTAAATAAAAAGATGCCCAGATCCCCGAACACCGGTGCGCTGGTCCTCGGTCTCGCCCATTTTCTAGCGCCCCGTGCGTCTCCTTTTTCTGCTGCCTGGACCAGCCGGGATCACCCGCAACAGGGTGCGTCCTTACCGGTCCCTGTAGCGTGTCCCAACCGGCCCAGGCAGAAGACGAGAAAAGGAGACACAGAGAGCTAGGAGATGGTCGAGACCGGAGGACCAGCACACCCGTGTTCAGGGATCTCGGACGTCTTTTTTTCACAAAGGTGTTCGCGGCGGAGTCCGGGCAAAGAGACGGGCGAAACAAAAATGTTTTGGGACACCGCGCCGATTTCAAGGGGATCACCCGAAAGGCTACCGTCCGCGACACATACGTTTGGGAAGTAAGAGTGCCCGTCCCCACTGCCGCGTGTTGCACGAAGGCAACGGAGCACCTCCGGGTCGTCCGCCGGCTGGTTATGCAGCCGCTGCGCCTACAACACTTCCAGAGGACGCGCCCAGCAAGCGGTTGCGGCAATCGCGGGGTCGTGCGAGGTACTCAAACATTAAGTAGGTGCGCATACCACCACGCTGCACAATACGAATTCGGCCGGACAACCTCATTGAAGGCCCTCCGTCGCCCGGCGCCGAAGTGACTTCCAACCGCCGTCACGAAAAACCGACAGCCAGACTTTATCCCGTCCCACTGGGAGGAGGACAAAGGAACGGCTAACAGCGCCGCCCGAATCGATTGTCGTAAGCTGGAAGCCGGACCAGTTTCTTTCGCAGTACCGAGATGTCTGAGATGTTGCGTGTCACCGCGGGCGTACAAAAAACACGACACATCAAAAACCAACGAAACCGGGCGGTGATCTGAAACATAGCCCACAGCTGATGGAAATGAAAGCACCTTGCAGCTGAGAAGATGCTGATGCAAGATATTGCTGGACATAGACGCGGTCCGGTCGGCTCAACAATACGCCCCTCGACCATGTGGGATCGCAGTACGCAGTGCCGTATAGGTCAACGGTTCAACCCAGGTGTCGCGCAGGTCATGAGGCCCGAGAAGCCGTACCAGCCCCTGGGCATAAGAGCTATTTCGTGTACGACCCAGGACCGCGAACATCTCGCGATGAGTCTGTTATACATTAGTAGTCCCTGCAGAGGAAAAAAGAACCAGTACGTGGGCATATGCCGCAGAGGAGCTTCTAAAAATCCCCACCATCCGACGCTGCGGCCTTGGCGGAATTCAGCCCAGACGCGTATCTCCCAAAACTTGACATATTCGACAAAAACAACAACAACAAAAAAAAAACTGTAGAGAAGGATGCGACGGTCCGGGTCGCAAAGCGAAAAGGCACCTTGCAGAAACGAAGTGCGGAATGTTAAAACGCCAACGCCACCTGCTCGAGCCGTTGCGAGAAAAAAAAATAACAAGGAATCGGTAAACGGGCCTCCACCCGCTGCCCCGTCCCGGCCAGAAAAAAGGTTTTTTAAGAAAAAGGGTCGATCGCAAAAATTAGACTGGGCCAAAACGATTCTCCTCGCATTGCGTGTTCGAATTCGTAGAAACTCTGCACATTTAACGTCAAAATGTGTGCGCCCATGAGAAAGAAAGAAACGCAAAACTTGGCACACAGTCGATTAGAATTCCAGTGATTCAGCCTACTCAGAAATGTGTGCGTGCTGGGAGACGCTTCTCTTTTAACTGATGACTAGGCGGGAGCCACGTCTGAGCCGCCTCCAGCAGGCGAGAAAATGCGCTTGGCGTTCGAGCGGTCGTCTGGCTTGCATACCTCGGCAATCTAACTTATGAGTGGGATCGAGCTCACGATCACTCACGCTCACCGTCAGATTTGAGGTGATTGTGAGTGAGGCCGCGAGGAAGTCTGGCATCAATTGTGAGTGTGAGTGTGAGTGTGAGTCCTGGAGTACTGATGAGCATGAGTCTGATCGTGAGTGTGATGGCGAGTTCTGAGAACCTCATGAGTGGGAGCATGAGTGTGAGTCCTGCGAACTCCGTAAGCGTGAGTTTTGATCGTGAGTGTGGATCGTGAGTTCCAAAGTGACTCCTGGAGGTGAGCTTGAGCTGTAAGGGAAGTGCTCATGCGAGCGTGAGCTTTGAGATCTCTTGAGTGTGATTGTGAGTTCCAAGGCTCATGAGCATGAGACTGAATCAAGACGTGAGTCTTAGGGTGGATATGAGTCCGGTGATTGCTTTAG